>CM060949.1:50799317-50879317 GCA_030765055.1 Mantis religiosa
ATCATTGTTATCATTGTTGTTATTATTGTTGTTATTATTGTTGTTATTATTGTTGTTATTATTGTTATTATTGTTGTTATTATTGTTGTTATTATTGTTGTTATTATTGTTGTTATTATTGTTGTTATTATTGTTATTATTATTGTTATTATTATTATTATTGTTATTATTATTATTATTATTATTATTATTATTATTATTATTATTATTATTATTATTATTATTATTATTATTATTATTATTATTATTATTATTATTATTATTATTATTATTATTATTATTATTATTATTATTATTATTATTATTATTATTATTATTATTATTATTATTATTATTATTATTATTATTATTATTATTATTATTATTATTATTATTATTATTATTATTATTATTATTATTATTATTATTATTATTATTATTATTATTATTATTATTATTATTATTATTATTATTATTATTATTATTATTATTATTATTATTATTATAAGAACAGCGTTTTTGAGAGTAGACATAAGTCATCTGAATGGAACATATGTTTTTATATGCTGCACATGCAAAACGAATGGAATTTCAAGGCTATCACATAGAAACCAGTTATTTAAATATCTGAATGTCGGCTATGCTTACTATATTCCCTTATTGCAAGAAGAAATGGAATTAAACAATTTATGCAAAATAAATCTCGATGAACCTGAAGTAGGTAATCTAATAAACCTTATTAGGAATAATAAGTGTAAAAGTGAGTAAAGAAAATGACGAGTATACACATACATGTTATTCTTTGTCATTTAAATAAGGTTTAGTTCCTAAGTGATTTGCATAACAAACTTAAATTTATTGTCAATTAACAAAGCAAGTAAGAAGTGTCGGCGAAGTAGCAAGTGTGTTGCTACTGCATGGTGGAACCAGCAGTCCCTAACCGCTGCTGTCATAGGGGTGACGCAGTAAGAGCTTGTGTCGAAATTTGTGATTCTGGCTGCTCCATAAAGAAACCCGACACCAAGATGAATCTCCAGCAATGTTAGGGACCCCATGCTGTCTTTCGTCCCTTGCTCCGGGATCCAGCACTGCCTTCTCTTTCCTCCCTTCCTGGTTCTGCCTCGCAACAGCCTAACTATAGGCTAATTGAGGAACACCCTATGTTCGTACCGTGCCTCTATACTGCAGTTCACTAAGAACTTAATTGTGTAATAAACTAAATACACAAAACTAAATTTATGTGACTTCTTCGTTCACTCAGATGTATAGAATCTAACTGTAGAACTTGTGCTATATCCCAAATAAACCAAAATAACCTTTTCTCTTGTGAACGTTTCCCAAAAATGTCGTTAAACTAATGGAGTCTGCGTAATTTATTTACGCAGCTCCCCTTTACTTCCATTGCCATTTCAGTGGACTAAGTTGATGGTCTGCTCCAACCGTTGCACAAACACTTGGAAGGAGGAAAGGGAGGATAATAAGCGTGGGAGAAAAACATTCTAGGGAATAAACTTTATTATAAGAGGATACGGGCTGCAGGTCAACAAATAAAACTCCCTCGCTACGGGCAAATGCTCTAAATCTTTATATAAAAACCTGATGAAAAATGAGCTCTCGAGTTATAAAGTTCACTAGGTGACTAAAAGCTAGAGAACCTGAAGTACAGATAGTTTCCATTTGGAAAAATAAATACGCATGTTGTTTGTTTATAACACTATCAACTGTCAGAATCATATGAGCACCGTCGAAGTGTCGGAACTTCGACTCGTAATAGCTCTTTAATGCCCGATTTCACTAACAGATGTTAAAATCGACGTTAACAAATGTAATGTAACAATTGTCACAGCGCTAACACTAATGTTAAATTTCTTGCATTTCACCAACCTGTCTTCTGAAAATGTTAACAAACCTGTGTTAACGCCAGCGCGATGCGCTTTTATTTTCATTTTCGTCTGCACAAGCTGAAAATTGGCGGATGAACAAAATCATAAATAAAGCCGTGAGACAAATTTCTCATCGATGGGGAAAGAATTGTTGATTGAATTGGAGATGAAGTGTAAGGATATCGTGGGAAATAAGAGGACGGATGCGGTGAATGTAAAAGAGAAGATTCCTCGTTGAGAATATTGGAAACGAATTTAATTCAAATGCATGTGTAACTACTACAAGTACCAAAAAACTTGTCAGTATTACGAAAATTTAAAACGAGGTGCGAAGAATGACAAGTGACTTGAACGTTTCAAGAAGGGAGGTGTACAGTGTATTTTCCACATAATTCAGTGAATTATAAAATCGCAAAGTTATTAATACTTGAAGCAAATGCGAGATCGGCATATTCTTTTCGATGCATATTCTAACTCATTATTACGTAAATTTAAAACGAGGTGCAAAGAAGCAGAAGTGACTTGAAAATTTCAAGATGGGAGGTGTACACTGTATTGTCGCGAACCCGTATCTACGATCGCGTGGCTTGTTTACACAAAAGAAACTGATAGGAGGGCAGTGTGAAAACCAAGAGCCCGCGGACAAAGATAACCGGCAGATAAGGGACTACCGAAACAATCACACTGAGATAAATGGAAATTTCTAGTTACTTCTGGACTGATAGAGATTGTTCGTGTTCTTGTTTATTTGCGAATCATCTAGACCAGCAGACCAGCAGAAGAGTCCGGTCGTCCAGGTTTACCTGGACGGAGTGTTTGCTGCCCAGCACCTAGCCGCTTATTGCGTCTTTATCTGGGCAGTATAAAAGAGTCATCTTTTGTCTCAGGCGGTTGTTTTCAGCAGCGGAATATCTAGCCTTATGCGCGCTGTTGCCCCGTGAGGTGGTTATGCGCCCAGTGCTGGTTGCGCTCTTCCGCCTGCCTGGGAGGCATCTGAGCACAGTCCGCTTAACAGGCTAGAGGGAAAGGAACAGTGTTTAGGTATTGAATTTACCAAGCCCATTTCTGGGCTTGGGGTCTTGGAGTCAGGGGAATGTGGCCCTGTTCAGTTCTAGTTACCCAAAGCATCTTTGGGCAACCGGTAGCTCGGTTGGCGGCGAGGAGCCATGTGGTCGTAACGGCCAAGGGTGTTCACCACTATGTTTGGATGGGAGTCTAGCTTATCGTAGATGGTGCGGGATTTCTCCTACGCACCACGTCCACGATGTACGGGACCCCGGAGTAGGTATGGAGCATATGGGACGGGAATCTACGCCCGGTATCGTAGATTATGTGCAATGCCCTGTTCTGGACGCGCTGTAGTCTGCGTATAGTGGTGGGAGCCGCTGATCCCCAGACTTCGCAGCTGTACAGAATCAGGAGCGGTATAATCGCCCGATACAGGCGTAGTTTGAGGTGCGTTGGCAAGGTGGATTTGAGAATTGGGTATAACTGCGTTAACGCTGCACTGTCTCTTGTATCTCTTAGAGGTATTTTATATTCTAGTGGCATAGTGCAGGGAGGAATGCATTTACATACCTTTGTCTGACCGGGTCTCCCTCGCGCGTCAGCCCAATACGTCCTAAAAGGTGTGAATTCAAACGAACCAAAAGGTTATCCGTACCCCACAAGATCCTGGTGATCAAATGACTCACAATGTGAGTACATGGATATTGCTCTGTTGTATTTCCACTGATATCTCAGAAGTGAATTTTTGTGTGGAATGCAATACCTTTCCTATATACTGTAGCACAAGATTGAGAATTTAAAATTAGCTATAGTTATCCACGGACAAGTCAAATAAAATGTTCTCAATAAACTGTGCGAGTTTACTATACAGTTAATTATATAAAATTGAGTTTATTCTCTCGAAAATGAAACTCTAAAGCTCTAAAATGAAACTCCTCTCGCCGTCCCATATGCAAGTTGCGACCGACCCCCTCCAAGCATCCAAACAAGTCAGACAAGAAACGCACAGCGGAGAGGCATTGGAACCGGTTGCCCAGAGAAAATGACTTATTAGACATTCATAAATGCACATCTACTTAGGTCATTATGTGCAGCATACAAATACTTATATAGTTCATACGTCTTTGTCTCTGGCTGATCTCATTATTTAAATAGGTACATTGTGGCAACACCCAGGCAATTATAACGAGGATTGTAACATTTCCTGATTGAATGTAAAATAATATCCAAATAATAAAATTAATTTCTTAAATATCTGAAGACTCCTACCAGACAAAATTCCAAAGCAGAAATTTTACTACTTATTTACTCATTTGCGGCCGTATTACTAAAACAATAATGTACCTCCGATGCTTTTCAAATAAAAAACTCATTCTATGAACCGTAAAACAAGATTTAGTTAATTGTAAATATTGTCACGCGAGCGTTGGAACACCCTATAGAAGCAGCTGGGAGCGGACAGCAAGGGAGGTCCGTGTTAGCCACGCCCTCCCCTCGTTTGTCTTATAGTGGTGACAGGCGATGGCCGGGAGAAAAACATCATTGTGCCGTCTGTTTCTGTTCCACCCGTGTTCTCGAAATTACGGGATTTTTCATCTATTGGAGAACCTTCGAGATCGGCAAGCGTACCCTATATAAGCTACACGTCGTGCACGAGGAGTGAGTGAGGAGACAGTCACAGTTCTTGGTGTGAGAGTTAGTCAGTGACGGAGCGCCGTGTTAATGAACGAGAAGATTGTGCAACCGAAGACTGTACGTAACTGTGTATGTGCATTGGAGTTTACGTAATCGCGAGGAAAAGTGAAATTGTAACGGACGAACTGGTGAATTGTAATTGTGTGCAGCACGTAATACTGTGTAATTGGCAAGTGCTAAACTGTAAGTCGGTGGAAATAAAGAGCATTTTTGAGTGGTGAAATTGGACTTTTCATTTCACGAACCCACAGTCACACTGGTGTCAGGAAGCGGGAAGACAACAGCACCGAACATTACAGCCATGGAATCGGCATTGGAAATGCTTTTGGCGAAGATGAACGAGTTAATAACAAAAACGGAAGCGGCAAATAACAACCTGGCCGCAAAGCTGGAAGAAATGAAGACGGCTAACGATAACCTCACGGAGAAGATGGAAGAAATGAAGGTTGCGAACGAGGCTCTAGCCGCCAAGTTTGAGGAACGGTTGGCCGGCGTGAAGGATGACGTCACGAATCTGGGCAAGCGGATGGGTCAAGTAGACGACCGCCTTAATGACCTAGAGGAAAAGGCCGACAACATCGCCAAACCCCTAACCTGCCTGACAGAGGAACACCGGCCTTATGTGTGGACGGAGGACGCCGAAGACGCTTTCCAGCACCTGAAGGAAACCCTGTGCAGTGCTCCAATTTTGGGTCTCCCACAACCAGGTGGCGCCTTCATTGTGGACACCGACGCTAGCGACCATTGCATTGGAGGTGTCCTATCGCAGATCCAGGACGGCCATGAGCGGGTGATAGCCTACTACAGCAAGACGCTATCCAAGGCAGAGAAGAACTACTGCGTCACCCGACGGGAGTTACTGGCTGTAGTAAAGACATTGGAGCACTTCCACAAGTACCTGTACGGTCAGCCATTCCACCTGAGAACTGACCATTCCGCCCTAACCTGGCTATTGAGCTTTAAGAACCTGGAAGGCCAGACAGCACGTTGGGTCCAGAGGCTGCAGGAGTACGACTTCACCTCGGAACATCGTAGAGGGAAGAGCCACGGTAACGCAGACGCCATGTCCCGAAGACCCTGTCCAGAAGAGTGCGGCCAGTGCACAAGAGTGGAAGAGAAGGAGCGTGCCGCAGCAGTCCGAGTAGTTGTGGCAGTGCCTGCTGAAGGCTGGGATAGCGCAGGCCTGAGGAGGGAGCAGCTGGCGGACGCAGACTTGGGGCCACTCTTGAGGGAAGTGGAGGCAGGGACGAGACCAACCAGGGAGGACATCGCACCGAGGAGCGCAACCTACAGGTCGTACTGGGCCCAATGGGACTCGTTGAAGACCAGAGAGGGCGTGCTGTTCCGGGTATGGGAGTTACCCGATGGGAAGGCGCAGAGAGAACAGTTGGTACTTCCCCGGAGTAAGGTCCCGGAAGTCTTGGAGGAAGTGCACGCCGGTACTTCAGGAGGACACCTGGGAGCGAACCGAACGATTGACAAACTACGGCAGCGCTACTTCTGGCTGAGACTCCGAGCAGATGCTGGTGGTGCACCTGGACCGCCTGGCACGCTACGATGGTGCTGTTCGAGACGAACAGCTTTGAGGAGGGAGCAGTGTCACGCGAGCGTTGGAACACCCTATAGAAGCAGCTGGGAGCGGACAGCAAGGGAGGTCCGTGTTAGCCACGCCCTCCCCTCGTTTGTCTTATAGTGGTGACAGGCGATGGCCGGGAGAAAAACATCATTGTGCCGTCTGTTTCTGTTCCACCCGTGTTCTCGAAATTACGGGATCTTTCATCTATTGGAGAACCTTCGAGATCGGCAAGCGTACCCTATATAACCTACATGTCGTGCACGAGGAGTGAGTGAGGAGACAGTCACAGTTCTTGGTGTGAGAGTTAGTCAGTGACGGAGCGCCGTGTTAATGAACGAGAAGATTGTGCAACGGAATACTGTACGTAACTGTGTATGTGCATCGGAGTTTACGTAATCGCGAGGACAAGTGAAATTGTAACGGACGAACTGGTGAATTGTAATTTTGTGCAGCACGTAATACTGTGTAATTGGCAAGAGTTTAACTGTAAGTCGGTGGAAATAAAGAGCATTTTTGAGTGGTGAAATTGGACTTTTCATTTCACGAACCCACAAAGTCACAATATGTTGCAAATTCGTTAATGATTTCAGCTAATTTAGTTTCTCGATCTGGCTTCTGCTTTTTCCATGTTTGCTGAAGTATCCCACTGAAATGTAACTGTAAATAATGAAGTAAATAAGGACATGAATAAGTACACTTCTAGAAAACATACAATGTTATACAGCAAATGTAGTTGCTCATCTTTGAAGCACAACAAAAGTGTTATTCGAATGCCTTCCTACCAACGTGCTCTGTGTTATGCAGTTACAACTGTTTTGCAGTAATGAGTTGCATTCTACAATGAACCTTGCCCTTGCTAGTAGCATTGTGTTGTATAGTCATGCCTGGCCGCTCTTACACTGCTCAAGGAAATCGGTACGAACTTCCCAGCTCTGATTATCACGTACTACAACTCCAGTTCTAGTCTGGGAACTGCCTCTCGTCGGTAGCAGAGAACAAACTTCGTTCATGCTTGCTTATATTCTGCAATTGTTCTAACGCACGAAGGGATATCTGCTTACCTCAAAGCAGTTGGATCACCTCGTACAGAAGACAGATATCTACACCCGTAAGTACCTAAGAAGCACTGACTGTTCTTCATCCAGGGGCAACTTTAGTTCTGATGTCAACAAGTTTCCCCTCACGTGAGTACAGTGACAACTCAACGCCGCCTAGTGCCATGAGCAGCATTTAGAAAGCGTAAGCATCCGAGACATCTGCCGGCACTGAAATATGATAATGAAATAAAATTAATGGAAATGATAGAAAGGAAATCCTGATACGAAATGAAATACCCCAACATTCGCCTAGATGACAAGGGGAAGTTATGAAAAAGTTACAGTGCGCGGTGAACGAGAATCGAACATGCAATCTTCGGAATGCGAGACGTACGCGGTGCCCGTGCATCTGCCTTTCTTCCAAACAAAATTAAAACTTGGACAATTTAGCATCTGAATAAAAATATTCATATGCATATACTAATTGATCGAGTAATTTAGTAAATAAACATCGGAATCCATAACACACATCTTCAGTTGTGACGTTGTTGAATGGGTAAATGGTTTATTTATTTATTTATTTATTTATTTATTTATTTATTTATTTATTTATTTATTTATTTATTTATTTATTTATTTATTTATTTATTTATTTATTTATTTATTTATTTATTTATTTATTTATTTATTTATTTATTTATTTATTTATTTATTTATTTATTTATTTATTTATTTATTTATTTATTTATTTATTTATTTATTTATTTATTTATTTATTTATTTATTTATTTATTTATTTATTTATTTATTTATTTATTTATTTATTTATTTATTTATTTATTTATTTATTTATTTATTTATTTATTTATTTATTGTGCACGTTGAAAAAATTTAAAATTTTAGGCTACATTTATTTGTCTTTATCTTTTTGTTACCTTGGCTTACATGACACCCTAGTCTTCTGCTCTGCTAGGTACCCCTTAACCTCCATACCTCCTTATTATTTAATTGGCCCCTTTCCTCGTCCCCCTCTTCATTTCTAATATTCTTTACATTTCTTGCCCATTTTTATTTTACCTTCTGAAATTATTCACCAATATTTCTTACCTTCTTTTCCTGCTTTCCTGTTAACATTTTTATAGCTACTATCCTTTTCTCTAATTTCTCTCATTTTTCCTCCCAAACCTTTTATCTTCATATTGGAACCTCCTCGCATTCTGTTACAAAGTGATCTATACTTTCTTTTGCACCACAAAATTCACAAATTCCCTTTTCCCTACCTCTTATCCCTCTTACGAATATTGTTCCTGTTCTCATCCAAGCTAGCCCTTTTCTCTCTTGCCGGTTGCAGTAATCTACGCTTCCTTTTCGTCCCCAGTTCCTTTTTATTTGTTTGTAAAATTGTAATGATTTTATATTTTCTAGGCTTCCCCACATTTCTATATCTTCTATTCTGCATTTTACCAATTTACCCACATCACTTGTATTCCTTTCCTCTAATCTCCATATATCTCCCACAGCAAGTGTACCGAACAAAAATAAATGAAATGCTCAAGTCGTAATGTCAGTAATTAAACCACGGATAAGTGAACGTTTATTAAGCCTCTGGATAGCCACCTATATGAACAAACATTTCATCGCAAGCCCTTGTTGTTAATGTATTTTATGCAACCGCAATCATTCTTTTAGTGAATGAAACCAACGAACAGCGGTCACATAGTTGGGTGTCTATTTGAGATAGAAATTATCACACTCTACACGGCAATAAATTCAATGTCGAACACTGGTAAACTTAATGTACTTTATCCATATACCTTTCTGTCGCATAGGACTGTTATTTGGAATTACCATTAAAGGGCTTCGAATAACATCAACTCCCCGAAATGCAACGTACGTTATTCACGAATATATTAGATTAATAAATCTGATTCCTACATTGTTCGTTCCTACTCAGCAAGATGATACAAACATGGCAACATAACTGAAACAGCTAAGGACTGCATTTCGTGAACCAACCAACATACGTGAAAAAGGCAAATTCGAAAGCTTGTTTTGTTCAACCTGAATTATCTACAGCAACCCATGTGTTCGTGTGAGTCAATGCAGTTAAAAAAACCTTTACAAAAACCTTTTGAAGGTCCATTCAAATTTATTAAACGGGACAGTAAATTCTTCACAATTGATCGCAACAACAAGCATGATACAGTCTCTATTGACCGCCTAAAACCTGCGTACCTAATAAATCCATCACATGCATTAGTCGAAAGCCCAGTGTGAAGCTCATATCTCCTGCTTCGACACCAGTACTTCCAGGTAATTCTATTCAAACAGCTCGCAGTGGGAGAACAGCACTACCTCTAAGATTCTTAACCATCCATTAGGAGGGGGAGTACTTGTGGTAATTGTTCGTAGGTTGGTCAACTTAGAGATACATAAAAGTTGATATGGTGACTTTCATTTGTTATAATTGCTGTATTTTAAAATGCTGGAATAAAGAGTTGACTAACAACGTAATATATGTTGTGATTTTGATCTTATAATAACGCTAGTTTTCCACACCTTTTTTCTATTGACTCTTTTATAAGCTATTCATACAAAATGTATTCTTAGTTATACCTAGATGCTTCATTTTGAACCAATGATTTACATCCCTTTGTACGAAAAACCATTGATGAATGGGTAAAATTAAACCACAAAAAGGAACGAACACAAAGAGCCATACACAGTAAGAGAATGATGAGTAGAATATCCCCCTCTCATGCTGAAGTAATTCTCAAATTTAACGATCGCAAATAAACCTGATAATAGGGGCAACGGTAGAGTTTTGTTGTTTGAGGAAATATCTGCACACAATGGGTATATTTAAAGAACCACCAGCATACAGATTAAACAATGTAGGGAGGAAATTCCCCCTCATTGTATTCAGTTGTGAAGTTTCATGTAGGATAAGATATGAATTACTGGATATAGCTAAAGCAAATATTTAATTACTAACCTACTGTTACTTCTAAAAGAGACAGAGTTATTTAACTAAAAACGCTAAAGATAGAAGACAATGCAGTAAACCTATAAATTTCCCGTGTTGAGGACAACTAAACCCAAAATCTTTTTCACATAAGATAAGCTAAGGTATTTAATTTTAATCTAGATAAACTTTTCATTCAAGTAAACTATATCAAGTATATATATATTATTTCGTGACGCAATAGTTAAAGCGTCAAATTGATGTTAAAAGAGACAGATTGCTGTTAAAGACTTACTTCTGTGCTCTTTGCATAACAACACAATTTCGATGTGTTACACTCACATGGTGTGCCATACTTCTGTCCAAAAATATACTTATAAATTCTTATTTTTCACTTACTTCAGTTAATCCAGAAAAAATATACATAAAGTTTGCTTACTGTCTTGTAGGCACAAGGGGAATAAGAAAATACAGTAGGCTTTAAGCGAAAGTCAAATCGCTTAAGATCACAGCTGGTCAGTAGAATTAGAACTATTTATTTCTCAACTTTCTTCTACATACATTTTAGATTTGTAAAATTTCTTTCGCGCACTAATAAAATGATTTATTCACATCTAATATACCCTTCCTACCTGCTTGCTTCGAGTTTCGGTCTCAATACACATAACCACTGGTTTTCCGTGTGTTGATGACCCTCCTCACCCTTGTATCCCTGGTTCAAGTTTTCCAGCCCTTAATTGTTAGTTATTCTTTATCAATCTTAACTATTTCTCTCCAATTTTCTCCAGGTATTCACCTATATTTCTTATACTCTTTTCTCCTTTTACCAATAACATCTTCTTTATTACTAATACCTCCCCTTCCCTAAATCTGCCTCACTTTTCTTGCCAAATTTGTTCTCTCCAAAATTTTGTTTGTTAGCAGTAAAGTATACTATGCCAATCTGTATCCTCTTCTCCACAAATCGGACATTTCCCTGTATCCTTATCATATCTAATACCTTTCAAATTTCTAATTCTTCTCCTTGCCCAGACAAATCCTTTTCGCCCTAACTTATTACACACATCTATGTACTTCTCCCTCCCCCACTGTCTTTATTTCCCTATATGTCCTCAATGATATTTTCTCCCTTACACTGTTAAATATAACTTTGCTATCTAAATCTTCCAACTTTTATTCTACCTCTTTCCAAAAGCCCCTATAATAAAACTCCTCGTTTCTCCAAATATGTCCCACACCTGTCTGTTCCTTCAGTTCACTTACCTTTTGCGCCCAAGACTCTCCCCATTTGCTTCCCATCTGAAAAAGAACATATTTACTGATAATATTGCTTTCCTCCCAATTAGTAACTCTGTCTTGAGACAATTTTAACCCTTGGTGAATGTCTGCCCAACTCTAATTGTGCTGCCCCATTAGGTGAAGCTATCGGGAAGCTCAAAGTATATATACAGAAAGATCTGTTAATAACGTCCACCTCTTCCCATGCTTCATCCACTGCCCATATCTGTGCCCCATGCAACATCTTATTTTCTACTATTACTGGTCAGTAAGTAATAGTATTAGCCAAAATATAAAATATGAATAACGACTTCTGATTTTAGGAAAGGATGAGCATATTTAAAAAATTTCAAGATTCAACATTGAATTTTTGGTAGAGTGGAATATCTTCTCCACCTACTATGTACATTATAGAGGAACTAAAAAAGAATATGGACTTTCCACTTGAGAAAGGTATAAGTATTTAAATACTCAAACTAATAACACGGAGTATTTCAAAAATGATTGCACAGAAAAGATAATTTGACATAAAATATCTATTTTAACACAAAAATCATTTGTTAACAACGCTGTTAATTACCTGGATCATACCAACGTCAGCAGTAAACCGGAATTTCATCCCGCTGGAGTACTTTTAATTTCCAGTAAATCTATGATATGAGGCTCACACTTTTAAGCACTCTTAAAACGATCGATCAAGACCGAGTTTGAATCTACAGTCTTACAATTGGTAAACCTGCGTCTGACCAACTGAGCCACCCGGACCAACTTGCAAGACCTGTGTTTGTATGTGTATTAAGATGTCTACTTATTATGGCTTCTTTTTTGCGATTTTTACGTCCTCCAACGTTGTCATATCGGACGATGAATGAAGTGGGTGAAATGATGTCCAAATGAGTCCGGGCTCCATGGAGCTTAGTTACGCGACATTCATCTTTCAGGATAAGGGAAAACCCTGGAAAAACCTTATCCAGGTAACTCGCTCTGACGGAGATTCAAACTCGGGACCTCTTGAACGTGAGGTAGACACGCTACCATCTACGCTATCGAGGCGGGTTACTATTATGGTTAACCAGTTATCCCTACTTCTCAGAATATTGCAGGAAATTCCAGTAATACATTTAATTTGTTATATAGATGTAAAACTAGATTAGAAAATCCATGGTGCATCTATGACTTCAAGTCCAATTGGATCTTAAATGCGTACATCTCAAGGAACGCAGGAGACGATGTAATAAGTGTCAGGAAATCGCAGAGTTCCCTGACAAATACTGCCTTAACCACCTGCAGCGACTCTTCTTAAACCGTTGGAGGATGGCTCCGAGGCTTCCTTTTGGCAGGAACTAAGGAAAGCTCGACTAAGGCGTGAAGGACGAACGTCTTTCTTTGACGGGGCTAAGGAGTGTCAAAAAGCAAACATTAGCGCTATTTGCACACCGTCGAGCGATATACAGCTCTGGAGTCGTCTTGTAATATGACAAATGAGAACATAAAAGGAAATAGGAGTGTATAATATAAGATACACCATAATAACATTTTCCAAAAAATTATACCTCTGCCCATTCCTCTGTCAAAGGTATCTGCAGGAGATAAATAAAAGAAGACTGGCTACAACTCCTCTCGCCCTGTTTATAGTCGCCTTTTGTTGGCTAATGGTTATATCCCAGCGGCAAAGGAGAGCGGCTCCCTTTGAAATCTGCCATGTGTTTTAAAAATGCGTACGGTGGGTTTTAGCTGTATTAAAATTGAAGTTTGGATGCCCTTCGTATCAGATGATGCCAATCTGTGCCTAATTCGGTCTGCCTTCCTTAAGACTACCGAAAAACTTATTATATCACTAGCCATTTCGGAAATTTAAATTTTTGACTGCTTAAAGTTTGGCAAATTGAAGTAAGGTACTTTAAGAATTTGAAATTATTCTACAATTACTATATCAGTACTTTAAAGTACGTAGTGGAAATGAACAGATACGCAAAATTCCCGATTCCTATTAATCTTTTGTTGCCCAAACGTGGTAAATTATAATTGCTGCCAAGCACATGTCACCAATTTAACATAACTTTAAATTGTCAGTTACACTATACATATATCTGCGCATAACTAAAACAAGGTGCCTGGTAGCGAATTTCTGAATTCAGATTTGAATTTCTCTAATGAAAATGCTTTGGAAACACATGTTTCCATATGAGAAAAATTACCCATATCGAACAGTGTTATTTGAAATTTCTCTCGGGCAGATACTTTGCTAGGATCGCATAAAGGACGCAGGTGTAACCATGTTTGTGTAAAATACTGAAAACTGGTTAATCACAGCATAAAGTGTATAGAACCTTTATGCAGTACTTCAGAAACTGAATAAGGTATTAAAACAGAACTAGTTTTATAAGTTGCAGGGCCTGGTAATGTTCCTTTGTGTAACAAAGTGTGCTTGTATTCACACATATGATGTGGGTAGAGCCTTTGATGTGGTCTCTAGAATTCTCTCCTTTTAGTTTCATTAGCATCTCGATTTAACTTTCCTAAAACAATAGCGTATTGTTGTTCTCTCGTGCAATACTTAACTATTCTACCAACTTTATGGTTTAATATCCTTTAACCGCTTAGATATGGTGAATGAAATAGGTGAAGTGATGCATAAATGACCGCGGGCTCCATAGAGTAGATAATAACTCACCCAGGCCGGGATTTGAATTCGGGACCTTGTAAACATAAGACAGTCACGCTAAGCACACAGCATAGAGATATGGGGGTAGCGTGCTTGTTATTTACAGAGTTAATTTTCATTACATTCTTATACATGTATTTGCGTGCAAGGAATCGTTTTAGGGTATGCTTAACCGATGGTTAATTCTCTTAAAAGTGGGTCTATACTTGATGGCCCTAATATTTTGATTTCCTATATTAACACAAATATACAAAGAAAAGTAATTTGTAGTTAAAGAAAACTATAAGTCTACTTGTAATTTTAAACAAATAACAAAAATATCTCGGAAGTGTTTAGCGCTACAAAAGGAAAATGCATTTTCTCTGCAGTAAGATATTGTCTACCTCTTACGGGCTACAGTAGTAGTAGTAGAGGAAGTTTATAAACTTAATCACCAAGTATGGTGCTTAACAGACCCTTTGTTCTTGGGTTGAACTGTTCTCACAGTTTTCTCTATTTTTCGGGAACCTCAACATAATACTTCTTCAACATTACTTCCAGTGAAATTTCTATATAGAAATTTTGAATGGAAAGTAATAATTTCTTTACCTATTTCAGATGAGTAGTAGTAAAAATAATAAAATACGACTTACGTCCAGAAAATAAGTTCTGTTTGGTAATAAAATTAAATTGTGTGCAGATACAGAAATATTATTTATTGCACAAAATTCTACAACTCTTAAACTACTTTTCCACATAACTCCTGAAATTTTGCAGGCATTTGTCATAGAGAGGCATAAGTTTATGTATACCTTCTTCATATAAGTTTGCCGCCTGTGTCTTCAACCAGTTGGAAACATTTTCTTTCAGCTCTTCGTCATTGTTGAAGTGTTGACCGCCAAGGCAAGATTTGATATGCAAACACAGATGAAAGTCGCTGGGAGTGACTATACGCGGGAAGGTAAAACAACTCCCAACCAAATCCCTGTAGGACGTTTTTAGTTTCATTTGCAGTGTGTGGTCATGCGTTGTCGTGAAGAAACGCGTCACCTTTTGACAGCCGATAAATTTCAATTGGTTTCACTTTCCTAGCATTTAGAAAACGAATCATAGATCTGATTTCACAAGCGGCGGGATTTTCAAACAACACCGGCATTATAAACAAGCACAACAAAGCGTACTTGGCTGACAGCGATCTCACAATGGTGCACGTTTCTTCTTGATACAGAGCGTCTACTACGCATGTGCGAAACTGCGATCGCAGCGCTGCAGAGGAGATAAATTGCAACAGAACTTACTTTCTGGACGCTCCTCGTATATTTTGTAGTATTCGTTACCGATGAGGGCACATTAATATCTGTCTGTGGGCACAAAACAAATCACAATCTGCCACACGTACGTATTGAAATTTAATGCTTAAATGTTTCGGAGGCTCTTTTTGGGGTTTTAAATGCGATGAATTAGGTAGAAAATTAGTTTCCTTATAAATATATTCTCTTAAGTCGTAAAGTTTTTAGACAGATCAAATCGTAACAATTTTTAAAATTTGGTTAAAATAGGTACAATACGAGGCGTGTCCGTAAAATAAGGTCTACAAGGCGCTAGAGCCGTGATGAACGCTATTACGCGAGATCCGGCAACACTGGCGTGTAGATTGGCTTCACCTCTTCAAATCCCGACAACGAAGCCGTTGCAACCATTAGTCTGGGATAGGCAGCTGTTTGCGATGGAGCTTCCTATCACTTCCGCCACCAAGTGCGAGTTGCGTGCAGTGATCCGTTTCTTCAGTGCTAAGGGCACTACCCCCATTGAAATTCATCTTAAGTTATGCGAAGTCTATGAGCCGCAGTGTGTGGACGTCAAAAACGTGCCAAAGTGGGTCAGAGAGTTCAAAGACGGACGTACAAAGAGCGTTCTGGTTGGCCTTCGGCTTTAGCCGAAACAATTGCAAAAGTGGAGCAAGAAATGCTTAAAGATCGGCGTGTTACAGTTCGCAAGCTGTGCGAACTTATCCCTGAAGTCAGTAAGACTGTGATTGACAAGATTTTGATCGAACATTTGCATTATCGCAAGGTGTGTGCGAGATGGGTCCCCATGCACATGCAACGGCTGATGTCCTGGCCCAGTTCGGAAGGGACATCTTCACCCATCCCCACTACAGTTCAGATTTAGCACCTAGTGATTATCATCTGTTTCCTGAGTTGAAGTCACACTTGGGTGGAACACATTTCCAGACCGACGATGATTTGAAAAACGAGGTTGAGCACTACCTGCGCAACTTGGCGGGAGAGTGCTATGACAAGGGTATACAAAAACTACCACAGCGCATGCAAAAGTGCATCGATCGCAATGGTGATTACGTTGAAAAATAGCTGTAAGTTTCGCCTTTCCACCAATTCCACCTTATTTTACGGACACGTTTCGTATTATGCTTATACCAAATTTACTTGAAATGTGTTCAAAATTTACTTATTTTGTGTGGAACGTTCCGGAAAACTTAAGCACTGTTTAGAAATAGTAACATATCTATCATATTTACAGCTGAAATATAAGGTCCGGTGACTTACCGCTAGCATCACAGATCCGCAGGTTCGACAAATAGCCTGCCAGCGATTACAGAGAACATAATATTGCCCCTATGCTGAGAATAGCATTTACAGAGTGTAAGCACTACAGATCGCCCAACACTTCCAAACTGAAGAACTTGATTGAGGATAAGGTACAAAAGAAATGGAGGAAATTAACCAATTCAGCATTCATCTAGAGACCAAGAAACCGCGAAAAACGTTCATCAAATTGGTCGGCCATTAGGATCAAATGCGGGTCCTCCGTTACAGTCTGAGCCGTGCTCTGTTTCCGATTTTAAATGAGGATGCTAAACAACATTCTTCGTATACCATTAGGTACTGCTGTTAGTACTCCAATCCCATAGTTTGATCCTGACCACACAAAACATTTAGTGGTGTCGCGGCAGCATTCTACCTCGCGAGCATTTCGCGGTAAACTTAAACCAGCCTTAAAATATAGCACTATGCTACAAACTTGTGAGACCTTCACTGCATTTCCCTGCGTGCGCGTCTTCTACGCACGTGCATCGATCTTACATCTATTTTAGTCCAGTTAACACGTGAATAATATTAGAAGTGATTAGTTCTGCTTGAAATGCCTTCAAGATACCTCGACTGAAGAACACATGACAAAAAGACTGTTCACGTAAGATAGTATGTGTTTGTATCATCTTGAAGGGGAGGCAATAATCTAATGCAATTTAAAACTAAATTTCGTGGCAGCATGTTCCGAGTAGTAGCCATTCGTTTGCCTATAAATGAATTTAGAGAGGCGGGATCAATTCTTGATAAGAAGAGAAAGGTAAAAGGTGTGTGCTTACGTAGCAAACATTATATGCAGACTTTCCTCGTCTTTAACTTCCTCTTAAAGTATGTAGAGAATCGTACCAGGTGCAACTCCAACTATTCTTGCTAGTTCAATACAAGTCCAACAATTATGTTCTGCCTACAGGGCTATAACGGCATATACATGCACATCATCACTTGCTGATTGCGGTCTGCCAGCTCCACGTTTTTGATGATCTTACCTTCCTTTACGTAATGCATTCCCCCACCTATTATGTGTTTCAAATGGGAAGGTGTTTGTCCTTGAGCGCTACTAGGTGAGCAACCAATCGGAGTCCTGCAGTGTTGTAGCATTGCATTCCCCCTACGTGGTATGTGACGAGCGCCAGCCTAATCAGTCCCTATGAAGTACTATTCGCGCTAAGACAAAAATTCAGCTTTCGCCGAAAGTGATCCATGTGGAAGGTATAGAGTAATGTATCTAACACAACCATGAAAACTCCATACTGTTAGCTCAAATAGTTTTTCTAATACAAATAAAACACCATTACCTGTATTATAACAATAAATCGCGACGTAAGCACTGTATGAATATCATTATTGGTTGTCATGTATGTGTGTACGTATATTTGTAATTACTCAGAACTGAAACGTAAATGTTTGACATGACCTGATAAAAGAATTGCTTTGAATAAGCCGGTTCGAGC
Organism: Mantis religiosa; assembly: GCA_030765055.1. NCBI lineage: Eukaryota > Metazoa > Arthropoda > Insecta > Mantodea > Mantidae > Mantis > Mantis religiosa. The sequence continues at coordinate 50,817,443 of CM060949.1, forward strand.
GAGAGGAAAGAATACATTTCCTGCTGCCCAGGCAGAACGTGTCTGGTCACATTATATCTATGTTTATCAATGGTTCTTGATTTCTATTTACTCTAGAGAGTTCAAAGTGGTTGGTGTGTATGTATGTACATATATTTTTAATTACTCAGAACTGAAATTTAAACTACTGACATGAGTGATAAAATAATTGCTGTGAATAAGTCAAGGTGTTAAATTCCAGAAAGAGCAAACACTTCATTTCTTGTTAGCCTGTGGAATGCTGTATGCTTGTGTTTATGAATGAATGCTGGATAAGAAGTGTTTATTTACTCTGGAGAGTTCAGATCAATATCATTCAGTTGTTCTTTACACAACAGTAGAGTAAGAGTTAAATCGTGCAATGGCTTCTTGCGGTGAATTTGGTGGCGAGACAAAATGGCACGTATTGCGAAGTCAGGCTCGAAGTATTATTTTTAAGGTGTACACGTTCTTCAGAAATACTTGGGAAACAGAAACTAAAAATGAATTATTGCAAGGAGTACTTCCGTTTAAAAACACGTAAAACATGTATCTGCTAGATGAACCTGAAATTGAAAAGGGACACCGGGTAATATGCCCCCCATCTTATAACTGCAATATAATCCAATTGAGTTGGTGTGGGCTCAAAAAAGGGGGTTACAAACAGAAATAATACTTTTAAACTGACGGACGTTGAACGACTTGTTCACGAAGAAATTGAGAAGGTAACACAACAGGACTGGGAAAACTGCGTGAGGCATGCAGAAAACCTTCAAGAAGACGATTTTAAGAAAGAAATAGCATGTGACGAGATTTTGGAACCTATAATCATACATTTGCAAGACCCAGACAATGAAGACAGTGACAATGACGAATTTTCTCTTGACGGAAGTGACATTGACAGCGATATGGATGAGCCACTGGCAGTTCCATTGGATTAGAAAAACAGGTGATTCTTAAACTATAATTAATGTTTAAAATTATACATAATTTGCGAAAATACTCTTTCCAGTTTTGATTTTGCCAACTGCATCATTGTAAAAGTTTGTAAAATATAATTTTCTTACCCTTACCTCCACGCCAAGGAGACCTTCATGTTGTATGAGTGTGCTAGAGAGAGGGAAATATAAAAGGAGTGGGGTAACAAGCTGGCAACGCTGAGTGTGATACGGCATCTGATTAGCTGGACTCCAGAGCTCTTCCCATTTGAAACACATAATAGCCACGGTACGATATGGTAAAGTCTGTCCAACACAAGCCTCCAATAATTCTGTATGGCATTGTCGCCCATTGATACCTCTTAATGAAGCATCTTTGCTCTTATTTACTGAACATATTTAGAGCACTAAGATAACAGCTTACGCCTAAACTTACTAAAATGTCTTATTGGATAAAATTGTCTTTAAACTCACAACTAACAAACATTAGATGCTCTTATTTTTTCATTGTTGTCAGCTTAAATGATTTACTGCTGATAGCGCCAAATGCAGGTAGTGCCACTAATGTTTTAATGACCCATGTATTTATAAATATGAATGTTCCCATGTAATCCGATGCGAATATAAGTGACATATTACTAAAACTTAATTTCCCACACGTAATCCTAGGTCATCTTATCATGAACATCCTTGTTTCGCTTACAAATAACTTTTACCGGCTTCAGGTTGGTAAAACTGTATTGCCTTAAAGACAGTTTCCATATGGAATGGCTTAAAGAGCATTACTTACTGAACGAATATGTCTGAGCTTATATCTATATAGTATTATATTGGTGGTAGTAAAATATGAAACTCAAAAAAAAAAAAAAAACGTTTAATTCTGTATTATCTACTGTGAATCCTTGTAATAGAGGAGATCATAAAGATGATATTGCGTTCTTTCAGAGTATCATACTTTTAAGTATTAACTCAATACAGTATTACAGAGTATTATGTATTAAAATTACTTGATCTTTTAACTAACTTAAGTGTTTATAAAAATATAGAAAATGTAATTTCTTTACTTAAATGAATAGAATACTTAAAATTATAAAATGCTTAGGTTGTGAGAAAATTACAGTTTATTTTAAATATAGTAACTCTGTTATTGCCGTTTGTAGTTGCTTTATCCGCATCGATGTAAGTGTTTCACACTTTCCTGCCTAAGGGAGCCATATACCTTGTTTCAGCATGTTCACGCACATCCTGTCTCTCTGCAAGAAACTAGTCACTCCAGGGGTCTCTTTGCATGTCCCCTATCTTTTTATGAAGCCTCTCGCTGAAGTGAAGGGTGCTCTTTCTTGTCACATGACAGAGTGCTTTTATCTTCGCCTCAAAAAATACAGCTCCTTCTTCCAGGTAACGACCGCTAGAATTGTGCTCGCTTATTCTACAGATTAATGCCTATAAATGTTCATTTTATTTTAGAAGGTTAATAGCCGTTAGCATCATGTTCATTTAAATACGTTACACTCTTTTGTTTTTAGGAACGGATTTGCTAATACAACAACAAGAATATGTGTTGCATTCACATGCTGTTCAACTCATTATTTTACAATTAATTCTTGTAATGTTAATTATTCTAGCAATTTTATTTAATCCAGCTAAACTTTCAATTAACATTGATACATACGTTACAGTAGGTAGACGAATAAAGAACGTGTTTCTATGTGATATTCCGTTTCAACAATTGAGCTATTTGTAGGACCACGAGAGAAACAGAGAGAGAGAGAGAGAGAGAGAGAGAGAGAGAGAGAGAGAGAGAGAGAGAGAGAGAGAGACACATAAAGTAGAAAAAGAAAAAGCAAACAAGAAAAATCATATTCTATTTAAGTAAAGCAACTGAAAATTAAAACCAGCAACAAGTAAGATACTGAAATTGGTAGACTTGGTAACAAAATTGTGTGTTTTAATGAAGTGTACCTTTTTAGGAGTAAATTTTTGTCTATCCCTTATTATTTATTAGTTATACCAAAATCATTCAGAATAAAGAAAAGTTCACACCCGTTCCCAATGCTCAAGATATTTATTTTATTTGTTGTGAAAGAGTCTTAAAATTAAGGTATTTTTATCAAAACAACTACTAATTTCCGAGTAAATCAAAACTGATTGTTTCGTAATAGTTCTTTTTGGAGATATTTTTTTTGGAGTTATATTCCAAGCATATTTGACATTTAGATTATTTTGCTTTTTTATTTATGTTTACGGATACACCCTCACGTACTTGTATACGCACGCGGACGCATTTTTCAAAACTGTGTAGCAAATAAAAAGAAATTGGGGACGAGAAGCATATGTAGATTACTGCAATAGGCAAGAGAGAGAAGGGTTAGCATGGATGAGAACAGGAATAATATTTCTAAGTAGGGAAAAGGGAATTTGTGAATTGTGTGAGGGAAAAGGAAGCATGGAACAATATGTAACAGAATGCGAGGAGGCTGCAATATGGAAAAAAGGTTTGGGCACATAAATGGGAGAAAGTAGAGAAGAGGATAGTAGCTATAAAAATGTTAACGGGCAGGGAGGAAAAGAAGGTAAGAAGTATTGGGGAGTTCTTGCATAAACTAAAAGAAAAATGGGCCAGAAATGTAAAGAATATAAGAAAGGAAGGGGTGGGGAGGAAATGGGCTAATTAAGTAACAAGGAGGCATGGAGATTAAGAGCTACCTGGCAGAGCAAAAGACCAGGGCGTCATGCAAGCAAAGGTAGCAACAATGTAACGACAAATAAATGTAGCCAAAAGTTGTAAATTGTAAAATTTTGCAATATGTCCAGTAAATATACCAAATGCACAATAAAACTGCGTCTGTCCATTACTCTCTCTCTCTCTCTCTCTCTCTCTCTCTCTCTCTCTCTCTCTCTCTCTCTCTCTCTCTCTCTCTCTCTCTCTCTCTCTCTTCAAAACAGCGAAAATTTTATATGGGGTTAAATTAACCTGCCTTAAATTAACGTAGATGATAGCGTTAGTGCGTCACGTTCAAGAAATTCCAAGTTCGAATTCTGACCTGGGTGAGTTATCTGGTTAATTTTTTCTTGCTTTTCCGTTATTCTAAAAGACGAATATCGGGTAACGCTAAGCCCTTGCTCACTAGGCTCTTTTAAGCATCACTTCACCCATTTCATACATTGTCCGATATGATTCAAATTTGGAGGGCATGAATTAATAAAATGGTGTGAAATCTGATAAATAATTGTTGAAATGTAATCGATGCATTCTGTGCTTACCTAAGGATACTTATGACAGAAAATTTGAATTCCTGAACCAATACTGCTAGATTTTTACGAGGACTGTTCAACGAAGAATGATCATAATTTTTTACGGTCCTAATTTTTCGCACTAAAATTCAATATTATTCCATTCTGTTAGTTTAATGTGAAACAAACACGCCGTAGTAGTTTCATTGTTGGTACTCCTGGTTCCCGCCTGTGAGAGCCCAGGCAAATTCAGTCATTTTCAGTATCACCTACCGTTGCAATGGAGGTAACATGCAGTTAAAGTTGATGCTAGAGGAAGATCCGGAGTTTCTTTTAAACGTGATCACTGCTGATGAAATTTGGCTACATCATTTTGATCCTGAGAACAAATAGCAAAGCTCAGTGTGGAAATCTCCTTCATCACCAAAAAGCAAAAGTGGTTGCTTCTGCTGGGAAAGTTATAGTCATCTCATTCTTTGATATTCATGGAATATCACAGGGATGTCCTGAAAACATTGCAAGTCCATATCAGGCGCAAAAGACCACATTTTCATGAAGCAGGCTGGATGCTGCACCACGATAATGCGCGATGGCATATTGCCAAAGTTGTTGCTCACTATCTTGCAAAAATCAACGTGAAGTGCATCCCTCACTCTCCCTATAGCGCGATTTAGCCCCATATGACTTTTCTCTATTTTTTAACTTGAAGAAAGTCCTTCGTGGGAGGCATTATCCATCATCGGAAGCAGTGGTGAAGGCTGCGGAGGCGATTTTGATGGATCTATCAAAAAATGGTTTCCAACATGTCTTTGAAGACTGGCAGAAACGCTGAGACAAGTGCATCGCATTCAGGGGAGACTGTTTGGAGAAGGACCATCAAAATTATGAGGACGAGTAAAGGTACTTTGTCACAAAAAGGTGATCATTCTTTATTGAACAGCCCTCGTAATATTTATACCACAGATGTAAGTTAGTTGAAATATGATATAGCTAAAATTTTCTCAGTTTCACTTTGATAGTTTGGAAAATATGGTCAAATTTATTTATTTTGGGTTACGTCACCTAAAAAGTCCCTTGCGACAAAATAGCTTAAATTTTGGTCTAAAATTTTAACAAGTTCTCAATATATCCATTTTTTGAATTTGGCCTAGGTTTCTCTGTGCCACAATAACCTTAGGCTATAGAAAGCTTTAAAGCTATGAATAGGGCCCTTTTGCCCAAAATTTGAACTGTTTGTGTTTTGAAGTAAAGAAAGTGTGCTTAAATACATCTCGCTTTCGCAGGGCCTGCTGTAGATTTAACAATTTTTCCCTTCATTTAGCAGGTATATCTAGAATTATAGGAGCGGTTAAACAATAAAAGAAATTATTAAAATAATTAATGGTATTAAACCTAGAATTTGAATTATTTATTCTAAAATATTAGACTTTTTGATCTCACAATAAACCCCAGGGCACTTTCTATTCACTGTATCTCTATGAACGTATGTAGCAAGTTTCATTAATCTAGAACTAAAATTGCGACACAAGGAGCATTTTAAGTGATGAAAAATGCTGAAATTTTCAAAATAAGAAAATAAGGACAAAGAATTAGAATTTATATCTAACATTAGCATTCACGTAAATTTCAAACTGGATTAGAGTATTTAAAAATTGCTGGCTGATATTATCTAAGCATTATTTGGATTCAAAAATGCTCACACTATTATATAGACAAAAAAGAGAAAAAAGGTGACTTTTTGAAAATGTTCATGAAATTTCAGTCATACATATCCTTAAATAATTTAAATTAGAGTTCATGTAAAATTTTAAAACACACTAAATAGTCAAAATCATAATTCAGATACTGTTCCACGTGACTTTATCCCCAAATTTTAAAAAAAGGCGATTCTGCGAATTGAATAGTATGGTTTTTATATTTTCTGGAGTTGGTACGGATGAGTATTTCTACTCATCGTAACTTCATACAGGTGTATATTTTGTACGTGGCGCATGACCTTGCTCGGCTGTGCGCGAGTGACGTAATGTGAATCAATTGTAGGGGTTAGATCTCTGCTCTCACTTCCTTTGGCCTGGTTCGATCCCAGGCGACCGCAAAGTGAGATTTGTGGTGGACAACACGGCACTGGGGCGGGTTTTCTCCGGGACCTCCGGTTTCCCCCGCCATCTCATTCCACCGGTGCTCCATCTTCATCTCATGTATCATCAGTGTCACCGCCTGCGGTGCCGTATGTAGTAATAGCGGGCGTTAAACACTACACATTCATTCTCACTTGCAGGTTGCTGATAAATCTAGTGGCTTGGATGACAGATGACTAACCTGACAGCCCTTTTTCTTCCAAATAAGCAAGTGCACTCGACCATCAACTACTGCGCAACATTACGTCATACGCCACGTCTAAAAATACATCTGTAGTTCCCCCTGATTCCTCCAGAAAAGCATCTCCCTCAAGTGTTGTTTTTCTTAACGCGGGAAATCACAGTCATTATCTACATCGATAACGACAACTTTGTAAATATATACAATGTCTCACTAAGAATAATACACACAGTAGAACTCAATAAGCAGCCTCAACAATGATTGCATGTGAATAAGGTAAAAAAAGTGCGTTTAAAAGCAAAACACGGAGGAAAATGCAAAAAAGGACATTTCCTTAAACGATTACTAATATACGTTAAAACCCCAAAACTGTAAAAAGATGCAAAATAAAAATAGTCAATATCGGTTCACTTATAAGAGAAATGAATTTATATTACATTCTGCACTGTTTGTGATGTCGTTGAAGACAAGATGATATTTCACGAAGTTCCGAACCCTATGCTCAAGTTCTTATCGGGAAGCAAGCCCGGTGGAAAGACGATTAAAAATCGACGTTTCGGGAGCGTGCGTCTCTCCCATCTTCAGGATATTTATTAAATTTTATTACCACAAATGGATCACTGGATATAACACAAAACACTACCAAATTCGCATTACTGAACAGGGAGTGTACCGCATTCCCTGTGAATGTGGGATACCGTATATAGGACAAACCGGAAGGATCATCGCTACCAGAACAAACAAACATTAACGGAACATTCGTTTAATGCAACCTGAGAAGTCTGGACTGAGGAGCATTGTTTTGATAAAGACCATAGAGCCATCTTTCGGGAGACGACCATCTTGGTAAAATGCAACAGTTACTGGGAACGGAGAGTTAAGGAGGCTTTGGCCATTTCCTCCGAGAGGAGCACGCTTAATTGTGATGCTGGATTTCAGTTCAGCTCCTCTTAGAAACCAGCCTTAAGAATGGAAATCCGTCGACTTAAGAAGCACAGATCAATAGGGATTTTTAATCAAGTTAAGTATTTAGGTTTCTTTGACCCAATTAATTTTCTATATTCACGCCATTTCCTGACCTGGGAATTAATTTACTGAACACAGTCTTTTGTTCTGTAATGCGAATTTTTATAGTGTTTTGTCTTTGTTTGTATTGTTGTTATATCCAGTAATTCATTTGTGGTTATAACATTTAATAGATATCCTCCCTAATGGGAGAGATTACACTCCCGAAACGTCAATTTCTAATCGTCTTTTCGCCTGGCTGGATGCCCGAGGAGAACTTGAGCATCTTCGTCGTCAGGAAAGCTTTAGGTCTTATTTTTCGAACCCTAGTTATAACTCTATGCAGTTGTCAGTGGATTTCTTGCCCGCCTCGGTAGCGTAGATGGTAGCGTGTCTGCCTCACGTTCAAGAGGTCCCGAGTTCGAATCTCGGTCAGGGTGAGTTATCTGGATAAGGCTTTTTCCGGGGTTTTCTCTTATCCTGAAAGACGAATGTTGGGTAACTCTAAGCTCCTTGGACCCCGGGCTCATTTGATCATCATTTAAACCATTCCATTTATCGTCCGATATGACAACGTTGGGAGACGTGAATTACAGCAACAACAAAAAAATGGATTTCTTCCACTTTCTGTGTTTTATACCTTATACTACACACACACACACACACACACACACACACACACACACACACACACACACAAACACTTTTTTATTTCCAGACTTTGAAAGCGTACAAAATAATCCCGACTAGAAGAATAATACTAGCGTGACTGGGAATCGAATCCAATATGTCTTTCGCGTTAAGGAAGTGTGCTACCCACTGAGGTATGAGACCAGTTTCCTCAAGTCGAGTACTTTAAAGTCCTGTTGCCTCAAGCTTATATTCCATTGTGGATGTTTCTGCCTCTGAGAACTTCATACGTAGGTGTCGGTGGGAGAATCGCGTCTGTTCATACGCCTTCGGTTATCGTGAAATTAAATAAAAATGTGAAAACTCCCGTGAAATAGCTATTACAGGTACGTGTGCTCGGATTTCACGTACTACTGCACGCGGGTAAACAGGATATTCGTGTTCGTACGTGCGTGAAATATTCGGTATAGACGTGTTGTGGGTGTATAGGTCAAACGGTATCTTTATATCAAGATAAATAAAAAGTTCTAATGCAGCCTTAGTCCTGAAATACTCCAAGGAAAACATTTACACTTGTTTGTATACTGTTTATGTTTTATACTGTTTATGTCAACACGCATCCAGGTATGTTTCAACATATTTCAAATACTATGAAAAATTCAGAAATCCTACAGGAGTTTTATAAAAAAAAATGATTGCCTTTGGAACTTCCCTACAAACGTCTGTCAAGTGCCGGTAACCGATCCGGTCAGATAACCTTCCGTCATTTAACAAGTCAACAACATGTCAAATTCCACCTTTAACAATAATAATAGTCGAAAGGAGCAGATAATATCACCGAAGTTCTGCATTTGAATAATTAAAACCATAATAACGAAAACTAAAACGAGTGTGCTAATTGGAAGAAAAGTATTAGGATTTCGTGAAAGAGATATTTCATTTAAGAGCTGGTTCTTTTTATTGACAATTTCTCTTTATTGTGAGTGGTAAAACATAAAACATAAATAAATTAAATGCAATAACACGTAAATAATAAATTGTCACGTATTAAAATGAAGTTTTGGGTGTATTTTCATTCACAACTTATAGGTTGTGTTTTTCCGAAAACTGAAACAATGACCGAGGGTCAATATCGTAGGGAAATAAGCAAATGAATATCATATAATGATGTTATAAAATTTATATGAACTTGTATTTTTACTAAAAATTAAAATGCAATGAAATATGTGTATCAGCAAGAAACAAAACATCAAAATGATTGTGAAATCACATGTATTTTAATATAAAAGTAAAATACATATATTATGTGATTTGATTTTACTTCCTTTATACTTCCTTTATGTATAACGCTCTGCGTACAGTCGCAAGTCCGTAGTCATTCAGTTTTTTCAGAGTATTTTCATTTGGGAGCACACTTAGCGTAAGCCATGAAATGTTTTGCTCACAACTGGCCTCTTTGCGCAGGAATGATTATCAACATTAATGTTTTTAAAATAAGTTTTAAGAATAATTTATAATGCATAGTTTTTAAGTTCTCACTTCTGTCGTGTGGTTTTAAGCACACACATTTTTTAAAGGAAACTCTGTTTTAAAGAGTTTTTCATTTCTGTGCACTAAGGTTTTGTAATCCTCGTTTGCTGTTTATGAAAAGAATACTAAATTATTTCTTAATGAAGACGCCTTCACAGATTACTCCCATAAAATTTAGGCATAGATTATATTTTTTGTTTAAAACTGTTAAATCTATAGTATTATAGCCGAATTTATTAGGAGAGATACGCCCAGTACCGCACACCTAAGGTTTTTTCAAAATTTAAAGAAAATGCAATGGAGGACAAGTACCTTGTTACTATTATCATGAAGCTAATAACATATAGAAACAGCATTACTAATGAACATTCATTAACGCGAGTCATGTTGACTTTTAATAACTAAAGTAAATATTAGTGATAATTGTGCATTTCAATGTTTCTCAGTACCGGACAGACGTAAATAAATACATATTTATAAATAAAGGAAGAGAAACTGCATAATAAACCACAAGATAATTATTCCTATCATAATTATTATACTTTTAGATACAAACAGAACACAGTAACATGATAATATTTTTTTCAAAACGTTCTCTAGAGATTATCACAGCAAAATAAAAATTTCTTATACTAATGAACCCCTTTTTACACACAGTGATCGCATCTATAAAAATCAATGTTCTCTTGCCCTGTACATTCAATGTGTTGAACCCTTGCACGATACACTAATTACAAAAGTTTTTACTTAAAAACATTTTAATTCAAAAACCTCTTATAATTTAAAATTTAACCCAATGACTTAAAAATTTCTTTAAATGTAAAAAGCTTCAAAAAGTAAAATGCCTGATTTAAAAGGGTTATCGTGGTAGGATAAATAATGTGATTTTATGAACTCAAGTCTCGTCTGTGATTTCTAAACAAATTATACACTCTATTAGAACACTTCAATCCACACTGGTTTTGGTTCCAAAATTTAATTTTCTATTAGTCCTCTAATATTTGTTGTAATATTTGTTGTAATATTTCCAGTTTCTGTTCGCACAGAGTTCATGGAACATTTAGTTAAAAATCCAGAAATTATTCCAGAAATCCCACGTATAGCTGCAGTAGCAAATTTTAGATTACTTACGGTACATGATTATTTGGCCCAAACACTTACACAGAATAAGAATTTATACAGGTCCAAATTGTCCTCTGTGCAACAAAGAAGAGGAAATGACTGAAGAACATCTTTTAACCTGTGAAGTCCTACCTGCCGGACCCACTACACAGAAATATTGGAGAGCAAGAGAGCTAATGGCTTCATTGCCAAAGCCTAGCATTTGAAAACAACAACTTATACAGAGTGGATGTTAATGCTTCAGCAATATATATTGCTACTCCCAGGCTCATTGAACCTTCTATCACATTCTTTATTGCTTGTTTCATATTTTCTTCTAACCATTATCGTTTCTTTTTGGCGCAACGGTACTGGGAAAATTACAATCATACGGTACTAAGCAACTCACACGTACTTATAAGGTCATAGCACGGCCCGATTCTTTTAAACCAACACTGCATTTTGTGTTTGTATAGTCTACTTAGTACCAAATAATATGAGTACAAATACTTAATTAGTTCTTCACCGGACAAGGCAGCAGCAATGTCAGCAATTCATTAACAGCACAGCTCCAGTTCACTACACGACTTCTCTTGACAATAACTTATGATTCAGCGGTCAAAGGGGAGGGAAAAATTTCCGTTGGTAACAAAGATAGTTGTTTGTCTAAATGCACAACATGAGCTTCTACTATCTATCGGCAGCTACGAGATACTGACACCGTGCGATACTGGGCACTGTGCGGCCTTACCCTCTTCACAGTTCCTGCTCTATCTTCAGATCATTATCCCATTCTCCTATCTTTCCCTGGTAAGCCCAACTACAAAGCTCCTCGAGGATTCCCACTTCCACGAAAGACAAATTGGGAGGAGTTTTCGATACGATTGGAACAAATCCAGCCCCCGCAGCAGCCATGTCAAGCTCCAGAAGAGATAGACACTTAGGTTGATCTTTTCACCTCCCAACTGACTACTGCTATCATGAACTCTTCCCCAAAATCAAAACCTAGCAGATTGAATATCGATCCTTTACCTCAGGCTATCCGTGAAGCGATTAAACAAAAGAACAGGATGCGACGGCGCTTTTTACCTAGTCGCTGCCCAGCAGATCGTCGTGAGTTTCGCCGACTTCAGAAGTTGGTCAAACTTCAACTCCAAGAATTTCGCAACGAGTGCTGGGAAAATAAGATCTCCTCTCTTCATGTAGAGGACAACTCCTTTTGGAGCATGACCAAATCCTTACTTCAAATCCCTCACAAAGATCCACCTCTGCACCACGGACAGGAAGTCGCTCAGTCTGCAAGGGAAAAAGCTGAACTACATGCAATCTTCTTGGAAATGACCTTTACGGCCGCTGATACCCCGGATGTAGATCATATCCACGCAGTCACTCAGGAAGTTCAAGCGTACCTTTCCCAACCCCATGATGATGTACCACCTCCCTCCATCTCCGTAGCTGCAGTGAAATGCCACATCACCAGCCTAAGGCCATTCAAGTCGCCCGGCTTTGACAACATAGCGAACGTGGCGCTAAAGGTTCTCCATTGGGTGAAAGCATTAACCTTTCTCTTTAATGCAATCCTCAAACTTTGCTACTTCCCAAAGGCCTGGAAGCACCCAAAGGTCATCGCTATCTGCAAACCTGGGAAAGACGGAACGTCCCCGGAGAGCTACAGACCCATCAGTTTGCTTCCAAAACTGAGTAAACTGATGGAAAAAAATTATTCTAAGTCGACTAAGGACTATCTTGAATCGACACAATATTGTCAGAGCAGAGCAATTCGGCTTTTGCTCTCAACATTCCACTCAACACCAACTACTTCGTCTGGTTGATGAAGTTTACACAGCCTTTAACAAGAAGCAGTTCGTTTCAGCACTACTCCTAGATATCACCAGAGCATTCGACAGCGTTTAACACGAAGGCTTACTCTCCCGTCTCATCACCTACCAAACCCCTTCCTACTTAATACATCTCATTCACTCGTACCTCACTGACAGAATCTTTGCTGTCTCTCACGACGGAATCTTATCCTCATCCCATCCCATTAGAGCTGGCGTTCCCCAAGATAGTGTCCTGGCACCCACTCTCTTCCTTCTATACACCAACACCCTACCATCCCTGCCACGCTGCTCGCGGTATCTCTTTGCTGATGATACAGCTGTCACCTCCACATCATCAGAACTCAACCTGTGTACTCGCAGGATTCAACAATATGCTGATCTTCTTACCACCTGGTTCGAACGTTGGCAACTACGCGTCCACCCACAGAAGAGCCAGGCCATCACCTTCTCTCGACGACGAATAGCGGATTTTCCACCAATTTGTCTAGCTGGTAAGGACGTCCATTGGAAAACTTACGTTAAGTATCTTGGTGTTCTACTTGACATCAAATTGACGTGGAGAGACTACATTACATATGTGGCTAATAAATTTAGCAAAAGAATGGGTATGCTCCACCCTCCCTATAACCGACGATCGGTGATGTCTCTGCCTACAGAACTGCTCCTGTATAAGCAAGTACTCCGGCAGCCATCACATACGCCAGTGAAATATGTGTAGTAGCAGCCAAGTCTCACCTACACCGTCTTGAAATTCTACAATCCCGATTCCTCCACATTGCCACTGACTCCCGTTGGTACTTCCCCAATCTAGTTATCCGACGTGACCTACGAATCCCCACAATAACAGACTACATCCATACCCTTCCATCCGCGGTCTAGGTGAGTACGACATCGATCCTGGAGAGCGCTACAAATGCCCAAGGCTGCTTCTAGGCACATAAAATAACACATCAGATGGCTTATATATAACTCCAACCTCATCTCTTGCCGCCTATTATCCTTCCTTGCAAAACACTCCACTGCCAGTAGAGGGCCTAGCCCTGATCTGGCTTAAGACCGAAGGTCTGATATTCAGATCTTCAATGTCCAGTCGTGTGTGTGTGTGTGTGTGTGTGCTGGTGTGTGTGTGTGTGTGTGTGTGTGTTGTGTGTGTGTGTTGTGTGTGTGTTGGTGTGTGTGTGTGTGTGTGTTGTGTTGTGTGTGTGTGTGTGTGTGTGTGTGTGTGTGTGTTTGTGTGTGGCACTGTGTGGTACTGGGCGCATCTCCCCTACGTTTTTGATGTAATAAAAATCTTATAATCATTTCCATGTAAAGGGTAATTTAAATTAGGAGGTTTTCTTGAAAATAATTGCCTCGCTTGCTTGGAAAGTTTTACATACTAAGACTGATCATGCCAGTTTCGTTTTCGGATCACTTTATTTACAAATGCACAGCTTACACTACAAAGAGACGGACAGATAGACTTTTAAGGACACAATGGAGTCCGAAATGACACTAGCATTAAGACTGTCATGTATAAATCCCACCATCTATGCTCCTTTGCTATTGCTATTTTAATAAACAAGTCACAAGGGTTACGCTCCAATATTCCGAAATAAGTAAATAAGACATTGCTTTTATATTGGCATTATTTATGGGAATACAGACAGCAAGAAAGAGGAAGAATAACATTATGTTGTGATACCGTTGTAGTAATGTTGCAAATTCAGTTAGATGTTTTTTTATAATTAAATCTCACAGTAAAATGTCAACAAATGTCGACATATGTCAATGTTATATCACTGGGGTATCTAGATATCGATTATTGTGATCACTAACATACATGTTTTAAATATCAATGTCGGATAATAATTAGAGCTAAAACATAGAACAGTGAACATTTGATATAACAAACGTGTTTGTGTTGAATTTATAAATTTAATTGATATAGCATGATATTCTATCATACAAAACTCATTAAAATTGACATATTAAATTTGTTTTATACTTATTCTTGAGGTACTTTATCCAAAAGTAGATGCTAAATTAAAGATAAAAGAATAGCATTTTCCACTACAAGCCTGTAATCGAATTTGAGGTGATTGTTAGAACAGCGAATTCAAGGGACTTTAAAACAAAATGTGGCTACTTAATAAACATGTACTGGTAAGCTAACGACAGTAAAATTCTCATTGTAATATATAGGGAAATAAACTACGGGGGTGGTCTAAAAAGTTTACGACTTCAACATGAAGATGGCAGCACTCGTTAATAAAAGCTAGTAATTGCGTTAATTAATCTGTTGACAGCTACTCACCAATGTTTCAGTCATTTTGGACGACCAGTTGTTATATAACAGTAATTAATTGAGTGAATGAGTGAATTGATGTGTGTGTTTTAATAAAAATGGAAAAATAGAGTATCGAGCTGTCATTAAATATTTGTTTTTGAAAGCCAATACGCCAATGCAAATCAAAGATGAGTTGGATTCTACATATGGGGACTCTGCACCATTATTTATCACAGTGAAAGTTTGGGTAGTTGAATTTAAACGTAGCCGTAAGAGCTTATAAGACGATGAACGTTTTTGACGCCCATAAACTGCAACTACCGACGAAAACATCGCCAAAGTTCATCAAATGTTGCTAGACGACCGCAAAATTAAAGTGAGAGATATTCCAGAGGCTATGAGCATGTCAAAATAACGTGTTTGTTACATATTAAATTAACACTTAGACATGAGAAATCTGTCCGCGCGTTGGGTGCCGCGTTTCCTCACGTGTTCCAATGAATATTTCCAACTCTCTGTTACCGCAGTTAAGCGCAATATACCCGAGTTTTGGCGCCGATTAATTAGTATAGATGAAACTTGAATACACCAATACATACTCGAAACAAAACTACAGTCCAAACAGTGGACCGCAAAGAGGGAATCGGCTCACAAAAAAAAAAAAAAAAAAAAAAAAAAAAGCCGTGACGATTGAGGTTTTATTTTTATTTTTTATGGTAATGCAGTGATGTCAATCGATTATCTTCAAAAAGGAAAAATCATTACAAGAGCATACTAGGCATTATTACTTGACAAGCTGAAGGAAATCCTGCGGGAAAACGGACACATTTGTAGAAAAAGATAACGCTGTTTTACCAAGACTACGCACCCTCTTATACCTCAGCGGTTGCAATAGAGAATATCCACGAATTACGGTTTGAACTGGGTGATCATCCGCCTTTCTCACTAGATCTAGCCCCAGGCGACTTATTTTTGTTCCCTCATCTGAAAATTGCACTCGGAGGACAGATTTTCGTTAAATGAAGAGACAATCAGCTTCTTGGACAATTATTTTGCAGAGAAAAACACCGAGTACTATTTGGACGGGTTACAGAAATGGGTGCATCGCTGGGAGAAGTGTATGGAGTTACAAGGAGATTATATTGAAAAATAAAAATAAAAAAAGAATTCTGAAAAAATATAATATATTTATTAGGTCGGAAAATTTTCAGACCACCAATGTATGTTACAATTCACAGTTTTTAATATTTTATAACATCTTTCCATTTTATAATTGCAATAAGTTTTGAAAATTGTGCCAAATTTTAGCTTATGCACTTAATGGTTAGAGGAGGTATTGTTGTCTATCCAAAAATTAGCTACCGAGATTTTACCTTGAGACACCTGAATATATAAACGAGTAAACAAAAAACAAAAAAAGGAAAGAAAAAGAATCAGGATATGTGTGAACACACGTTAAAAATATTACGTAAAAATTCCAATCACAACTATTAACAAAATTAATGAAGACCTACAAACTGAAAAGCAGGTAGCTCATTTGGAAGATCAAAAAATGATCAAGTCGCTGGAAACGTAACAGAGGTATGAGATGATGGTCTTAATGATAATGTTGAAGAGGAGGAGGAAAAAGAATAAAAACTTATTTTATGTAGTTTCTGGAGCATTTGATAAAATAAATGACATTCAAATAACGTAATTGTTATAAATAAGTAAATGTATTGTTATTTGAGAGTTGTGAGATTCCAGGAATGTATGGCATATTTTAGTGTAAACGTAGATACTATTCTTTGTCAGATTTAAAGTATTTTCACATGAAACAGTTATTTTATGTTGTCCCCAAAGAGTTTCAAATATTGTATTATGTGAGGTTATGTAGAGTGAGTCACGCACAGAGAAGCTATGTAAGTGGAAATGACGTCACAAAAGTGTGGAATAACAAACTTATTTGTGATTGGTGTGACGCGTATATCGTAAAACGTGGACCAATCAGATATAGAAGATTTTACGTTGCCATGGAGGATATTCAATATTCCTCTAGAGGGATTGAACGATTAGCGAAATGCTAATGTGTAGAAGAAGCGGAACCGGTCATTCTTCTCCTAACAGTCGCCGTGAACGGATGTAAGGTTCTCTTCTTAAACGCCGTTGTGTGCGGAAGAGTATAAGTTTATTCTCGTAACAATCATCGAGTATAATTAGATAATCTTTGCATTAAATTTCATCGCTAGAAGACACACAATTTAATTATTATACACGGTAGTGAAAAAACGTATAAAACTTTTGATTCTTGCACGCATCCAGATAAACGCGTCACATCAAGTGAATCTTGTGTAAGAATAGTGTTATAAATGTTGTATCATACATTTTGTTCGAACTGGTGTTAATTGAAGTAAGGAAATAAAAGTTTCTACATTATTTAATACAGAGGAAAATGATTACTCATTTTACGTAAAATTTCCTTCCGCCGTACCACTCCTGTAAAAGAAGATATCTTGCTCAACCGACTGAAGCCACGCCGAGGTAAGCTGGGACTTCAAGAATCATCAATTCCAACCCTGTTCCAAATGGTCACCTCAACGAGGGGCATAATTCGTTATCCATCTATACGAAATACAAAAATCCTGTTCCAAAATGGCGCCCAACGTGGGGCTCGAATAGGCAGAAGGAGGATTACACCACAGGAGAATAAATAGTGTAATGGACAGGTAACTTCGAATCAAGAAAGAAGAAAGAAGAAAAGTGGGTACGGAAAATCTTAATAGATAATTAATAGAAAAAGTGACAAAATTATAATTTTCATTTTTTTTATGTTATTAAGAAAGGGAAAAATATTACCTAAAATGGAAGGTAAAAAATTAACAGACAATAAGAATAAAAATGTTGGGGAAGGAGTGGAAAGACTAGTTAGTGATAAGAGAGCAGAAATACAAGAAGTCAGGGAAGTAGTGGAAGGAATGAGTAGTGATGATGCAGGAACAAGTAGAACAGAAATTATGCAGAGTAAAGGTAATGAAATGATAATAGACAGGTTAGAGAAAATGATGAGTAATTTTGATGCTAAAATGGATAGTTTTAGACAGGAAATAAGACAGGAAATAAAACATAATTCAGAAAAGGCAGATCAAAATTTAAGGCAGGAAATGAGTAATTTAAATGCTAAGGTAGATCAAAATTCAGAAAAGGCAGATCAAAATTTAAGGCAGGAAATGAGTAATTTAAATGCTAAGGTAGATCAAAATTCAGAAA
This sequence comes from Mantis religiosa, assembly GCA_030765055.1. Taxonomy (NCBI): domain Eukaryota; kingdom Metazoa; phylum Arthropoda; class Insecta; order Mantodea; family Mantidae; genus Mantis; species Mantis religiosa. The sequence continues at coordinate 50,835,553 of CM060949.1, forward strand.
AGGTAGATCAAAATTCAGAGAAGTTAGAAGCTAGGATAGATCAAGGTTTAGGTAACCTAAGAAATGAAATTGAGAAAGGAAGAGAAGAGTGTAGAGAAGGCATAAAATCTTTAAAACAGAAAATAGAATCTCATGATGGAGAAATGTCTAAGTTAAAAGAGATGTTTCAGGAAATGAAAATAATTTAGGAAAATGTAGTAAAAGATATAAGAAGTGAATTGGCTAAGGAGTCAGAAATCCTTAAGCAACAACAAATAGAATTTGTAGAAAAACAAAAAGTAGAAATAGGGGAATTAGAGAATAGAATAAGACAAGAAATAGATGTAGTCTTATTAGATAATTCACGGAAATACCATGAGGAAAATATTGAAATACAGAATAATTTTGTAAGAGAGGTAAATAGTATCAGAAATGATGTTAAACTAATTGCTACTGAGGTGCAAACACAACAAGATGAACTAAAAGTTAAATATGATGAAGTCAGTAAGTTGAATAGTGAAATGATTACAAGAATAGATTTGGCACAGGAAAGTTTTGAGAGAGAGAAAGAAAACATTAGCAAGCTGAATCAAGTTGTGGTTGCATTACAGGCAAGCAAAATTTCTGAGAACCAGAGGGTAATAAAATCTAAGAATATTACATGTATTGACTCACCTGGTAATTCAGGTAATATTGTACAAAACTTAGAGAATTATTTGGAGAGTGACGATACAGAATCTTTGTCACCTGATTGTGAAGTAAATGGTAATGGACAAATACAAAACATGCACACACATACACAGTTACACAGTCAAGGTAACACAAATTGTACAAATTATTTGTTGCATGACATAAGTCCACCTACTTTCGAAGAAGAATCGGGAGACAATCCCAAAATATTTCTAAAGGAATTAGAAGAATATTTTAAAATTAAAAAGATTCCAAATGAATTTAGGATGATGATTGTTAAAAGGTGTTTGAAGAAAATTGCTTTAGAATGGCTGAGGTTAACACTAGCATCACATGAAACGTATAGTATGTTTAGGAATGTGTTTATAAATAGGTTCTGGGGTCCAGAAAGACAGAGAAGAATTAAAGTCGAACTGGCCACTGGTAAATTCGAGTTCAAGAAGGGTGTGTCCATGACAGAATATTTCCTAAAACTTGCTAACAAAAGTAAACTTGTGAATCCAGATATGTCAGAAACCGAGATCGTGAATATGCTAATACGACATTATCCACCGCACATTAGAAACCACCTAATTGTGGCTAAGCCCGTCGACTTTACTGATATGATTGAGTTATTATCAGAATTTGAGGCTCATAACCTTAATTCTGATTCTACTCATAGTCAAGTTGATCCTGACAAGACTCATATAGAACAAAAGCAAGTAAATAGACAGGAAGTAAGACCAACATTCAGGGAAAATCACAACCATACTAACCAAAACCAAAATAGTTTTAACCAAAATTGGGGCGGGGCACGTTCAAGAGACAACTATGAACGAAGAGAGTACAACCCCAGAAAGACATATGAATCGGTAGTGCCAGGTATAGGAAGGAGAATTCCAAATACTTCTAGGAGGAATTATAATAATGACCAACCTGTGGGAAATGTGAGGAGTAATCAGGTGAATCAACTGAGGTTTTACAGGGGAAATAACTTAAGAACGGGTTATCAAAGTAGAGGAAGAGGAACTAGCATCGAAGACTCTTCATTAAGAGATTTTAGGGGTCCTAGGTTTGAAAGGGCAGACAATAACCTAGAAAGGACACCGACTCAGGGAATAGAAGGAGAAATAAATAACGGTAGTACCAACCCAACTGCTAGTGTAACTACCGACCGCGCTAATGCGGAAAACTGAGTACCAAATCATTTTGTGCCTTGGAAAGTGGTTCGGTAAAAATGACACAGGGCAAAATCAAAATTCAAAATTTACCAGAAGATAAGCTCACTCTCTCCAGAAGTAAAGATCGGGAATTAGTAAATCCACCTCAGATTAACCTTCGTATAGGCGATAGCGAATATAAAGTATTGATAGACACAGGAGCTAGTTCATCAGTAATAAGTGAGAACTTATTCAAGGAATTACTATCCAAGTTTAGGATTGAATATTTAAACGTGTGTAATGTATACTGTAGCACAGCTATTGGGAAAAAGAAAGATAAAGTTAAATATCAAGCGTTAATTCCTGCGCGAATAGATGATTTGAATTTCAATTTTATCGTATTGGTAATACCAAACTTAGCTCGTGATATTATTATTGGCAATGATGTATTGTATGGTTGGCAAAGTGTGATAGATTTCGAAAAACATGAAATGAAGGTCAAAGGAGATAATGAAGTAATCAAAATAAATTTGTTAGAAGAAATTATATTAAAAGAAGATGAGAAGGATAGTATAAATAATGATAGGTTTTTTGTAGAAAATATAATATTATACGAAGAAGATATAGTAAATAATGAAGAAGATGATAGTGGTAAAGAAAATTTACTTTTAAATAATAAAGAAAATGAGACGTTTGACCTTGGAGATCATTGTTGCCAAATAAACACATTAAATACCGACACCGAGCGAAAACAAGAAGAGGAAGAAATGATATTCCAAAGAACTTTGAAGGAAAAGTTAGGGAAAACATACAATTTAAATCACGCGCAAAGAGAACAGTTGAGGTTATGTATACTAAAGAACAGGAACGTTTTTAGTACGAAACCTGGATTGTGTAATAAGTACATACATACATTTAAGGTGAACGACATTGCTCCTTATACTCACAAAAGTAGATCTGTGCCTATCACTATTAGACAACAAGCATCTGAAGTAATAAACGATATGCTAGAAAATGGAAATAAAATTTTAAAAGATTGGATACCAAAGTATGGGCCAATAAAGGCAATATTATCAGACAACGCAACGGTTCACCGGAGTAAATTGTTTACTTCAGAGATGAAGAACAATAATATTAAGATGTATTACTCTTCAGCATATTTTCCCCAAGGAAATCCTTGCGAGAGAGTGATGCGTGATTTAGGCTTGTATTTCAGAATTCTGTGTCATTCTAACCACCGAGGCTGGTACAAATACTGCCATATTATTGAGAAAATCATTAACAATACCCCAAACTCTACTACCAAATTTTCACCTATCGAATTAATGACTGGACTACAACCTGAACCTCTAGTAATAAAAGCACCAACAACCTTAAAAGTAGATGAAATGGAATTGAATGAAGAAGAAAAGTGTGCTGAAGCATTTCGAAGAATAAAAGAAAAAGCAGAGAAAAGATTATCAAAGATACAAAGAAAAGGAGCGAAATGGAATCCTGAAATAAATGATAAAGTTCTCGTAAAGACATTTAATATCTCCAGTTCTAAAATCAAATCCTATTGGAGAATGAATTTGTTATATAAAGGTCCATATAAAATAGTAAGAAAATTTGGGGATCATACGTACGAATTAAGAGGCGATGATAATAAAATGATAGGAAAATATCACAAAACACTTTTAAAACCATTCAAAAGCCTTGACACTCACAAGAACAAATGATTTAAAAAAAAAAAAAAATATGTTTATGAATTACTGAAAAATGTTTTGTTTATTATTATTGTGTTCGAATAATTTCTGATTTTATATTGTTATTTTAAATTGTATTGATTGTTCATTGTTGTAATAATGTTTAATTATTGGGGCATTCTTCAGAATATATGGAACAATATTATTGGGAGATTTAAGTTAATTTTCCATATATTCTGAAGAGGGGCATCTGAAACAGTTATTTTATGTTGTCCCCAAAGAGTTTCAAATATTGTATTATGTGAGGTTATGTAGAGTGAGTCACGCACAGAGAAGCTATGTAAGTGGAAATGACGTCACAAAAGTGTGGAATAACAAACTTATTTGTGATTGGTGTGACGCGTATATCGTAAAACGTGGACCAATCAGATATAGAAGATTTTACGTTGCCATGGAGGATATTCAATATTCCTCTAGAGGGATTGAACGATTAGCGAAATGCTAATGTGTAGAAGAAGCGGAACCGGTCATTCTTCTCCTAACAGTCGCCGTGAACGGATGTAAGGTTCTCTTCTTAAACGCCGTTGTGTGCGGAAGAGTATAAGTTTATTCTCGTAACAATCATCGAGTATAATTAGATAATCTTTGCATTAAATTTCATCGCTAGAAGACACACAATTTAATTATTATACACGGTAGTGAAAAAACGTATAAAACTTTTGATTCTTGCACGCATCCAGATAAACGCGTCACATCAAGTGAATCTTGTGTAAGAATAGTGTTATAAATGTTGTATCATACATTTTGTTCGAACTGGTGTTAATTGAAGTAAGGAAATAAAAGTTTCTACATTATTTAATACAGAGGAAAATGATTACTCATTTTACGTAAAATTTCCTTCCGCCGTACCACTCCTGTAAAAGAAGATATCTTGCTCAACCGACTGAAGCCACGCCGAGGTAAGCTGGGACTTCAAGAATCATCAATTCCAACCCTGTTCCAAATGGTCACCTCAACGAGGGGCATAATTCGTTATCCATCTATACGAAATACAAAAATCCTGTTCCACACATAATATGTGGTACATCCCAAAATATTAATTCATTTATTATTTGTATGTCATCTTAATTATCTTCACTTCATAATCCAGCAATTTGTCTGTTCCGACAGCATAATTTAGATCCACCATCCATCCTATAGGTTTATACTTAATTACAAATACTTGGATTTTTTCTATGATTCATCCATTTTAGATATCTCCATTATCCCCTGTTCTCTTCCATTTTATCATTTAAATTAAGTATTTCTAGTTTTTCGTTTTTATGAACCCTTCTTGAGACACCTTTCACATTTCTTAAAAATCCTGCTGCTTCCATCTTTCTTTTTCTCAATCCAAGTTTAAATGTATGCAATAGTGCTTCTGTAAGCAATGGAAAACTGTGGTAAGCAGTAAAATTTAAAAATGGGGAAAAGGAATAACCATAAGTAAATATAATAAACTCATCTAATAAAATACTTATAAAAACGCCACATCATATAAATTGCAATGTAATCTCTTCTTTCTGCTTATTAAATATTATAACTTTCTTATCATTCATTTGACCACTAAAATTTCTTAAATTGAAAGCGAATACTTTGTGGATTTATTTAATTTGAATCTTCATTATATACTTTTAGATTGAGTCTTTACCTTCTGTATTATACATGAGGGTACATATAACAAATATATCATTAATCTTTCAACTACACGTAGTAACGACACAAAAGAAGAACCCATTTCTATTTCTCTATTTGTTTAATATGCTTTAACAAAACTGATTTGCAATATACTATGAATTCGTTACGTAGGATTCACTTATTTTTATCTGGTTACTTTGTGAATACGTGAGGACATCTAGCGACTTTGTTTCAATTTTCACGGAGAACAAAGTTCTAAAGCCTGTCGCCAGATGACAGGACGTCTCGGGGTGATATATTTTCAGTTTAAATGGAAAACAAACAGCAAGCTATAGTCTGTTATTGCTTCTAAACTATGTAGCAGAAATATATGTTGAGCTTTTGCAATTACGTTCCAGTTATAAACAGAAAAGAGGAAGCAAAAGTAGTATTTTCATAACTATGTAGCGCGCATTAAACTTATATATTTATCCTATGCCCAAAACACGTAATTAATATGTAATATACATAATTATTTAATGTAATATATGAAAAATTGTGAAAATAAGATAGATGAAAAGAGAAACAATTGGGGTTTATAAAGAATTTTACAAATTAAATTGATTAATAAATGGAACTCTCTTCAATCAGCAATACTTAATTTTATTTCAGTTATCGTTGCAGGTACAAAAACAATAATTGTTCATTGTGTAGCTATAGGCATTTCTACTTCAACTACCGCTTATCCATCGTAAGTGGAGCAAACATTGTATTAAAGAAATGTGGTCTGAATACACGTTTTGTGCCTCTCTGAAGGCAAAATAAACCTGTTGGGAAACGATTTCGGTCTGTATGGTGCAAAATGTTGGGAAAATACAGTTCAGCACTGCAAGATGCATACGAATATTTTGAAAATTAATTTATGTCAAATATATCTTTGACTTTTCGAAACAGTCCACTTTATCGTTCTGCATTTTAAAATACTTATAAAATACTTGCTCTAATTGGAACTTGTATTGATCTCTCTTTCTCTCTCTCACCTTAAAAAGGAACGGAATATTAAAGGTATCACATAGTGGCCGGCTTTTAAAAGATATTATTACTTAATCTTCTTTATTCCTCTATCCCCAACGTTATTGTACGAAGGCAATACAAGAAGTGCAGAAGTGCACGAGTTTTGAAATATCTGGTGTTCTAACGCAAGTTAGTGTTACTATTGTTTAAGGCGTCAAAACAAATTTGGTGCTGATTCATAGGTATTGTTGTATAAGCTTCTGATTGAGCCTACATGGTCATACTGTATAATTACATAATTCTCTACCATTTAATGCTTTTAACTGGTCATTTGCATATAAATGGACCTAATAATTTACGCTATTGCTAATAAAATAACAGGTTATATTATATTCATATTAAAATGAAACCAAGCTGTTCCCCAAATGTACTGAATATTAACGATATGCGTTTTAATCCATCTGCTATGTATATTTACAGTTTAAAGGTTCGTTTAATAAGGGTATTTAAATGCCAGCAGTTACACTTATTTTTAACTAAATAATTGACTGATGTATCACAGTAAAATTCAGAATTGTTTACGCAACTTGCTGTTTTGCTCTTCTTGGTTAAAGAGAGCCTCATTATACTGACGTTGGTATCTCAAACACCAATTACCTCCTGTCTGTCGAGTACATATTGCCAGGTTTCCTTTTTCTCTCACTGCAAAGAAATACGTTGGAAGGGAACTAAGAATAACAATGCAGCAATCGTATATGAAAAGAGTTCCCTTAGAAGGAATTAATCCCACTTCTACGCCATAATCAGCATGTTTTTAAATTCTTGTCGCAAGTTTACCTAATGAGAGTGGAGAATATTGTTGCTTTGTACATATTTCTGCCTTTTTATAAAAACTGAATGTAAATATCAGCCAATCAATTTTAAAGTACATATAGGTAGCTTATATATTTGACAATTTGAGCTATATAGATTTCATTAAGATTTAAATATTAGATAGTCTCATGAGTAAAGTCGTTTTCTTTTATCCTAGTGTTTTTGACAATTTATTGGGTTTCTTTGGTTTGTTAATGCTATTTACAGGATGCCGTGACTAGTGTCACGTACATTGCAAGCATGTATCAGTCTTCACTTGTTAATAAACAATCACTAAATGGAGATAACAAAGTTTGAACTGAGAGTCTTTCTAAAACACTACCTACTGTGTTTTCCCAGTGTTTGGCACGAGAACACAGCAATAGTGGCCTTGCATTTGAAAATATGCTTTACTATTCAAACCTACAAGAAAGATTATTTGGCAATATTTAATGGCACAAACATTTAACAAATTATACTCTTTTGAGTAGTAAGGTTAGGTTATAAAATTTGATTTCCGTGTCACAGGCTATTCTCTGGAAATATCAGATAGCCACATATTTTGTCATACAAATATTTTAATTATATTTTGTGTGGCATGATATAATTCCTCTACTACCATTGTTAAATGATAGAGAAAGTAACAGAACAATATTGCACATAGGAAACAAGTTTATAATATATTGCTTATATATTATTTGTAGTTTAGTTATACTTAAGATTAGTAGTAATCTGCCTGTTTTTCTACCTTGAATTGAAGATGTTTAGTTCGAATAAAGTATTGCTTCCAGGGTAGGCCGTTTCACTTAGCTGCTATTATAATCAACAAAATGATTCATCATACTTTGTTATGGTATTGTGACTTTGTGGGTTCATGAAATTAAAAGTCTAATTGCACAAACTCAAAATGTTCTTTATTTCCACAGAATTACAGTTGGAACACTTGCCGATTACATAGAATTACATAGCGCACAAAATTAAAATCCACCAGTTCGTCTGTCACAGGTCCACTCCACACTCACAATTACGTACAACTCCTCTGATACGCGTACGCAGTCTTCCAGTCCGTTCGCTAGCACGGCGCTCTTCACGGCTGCTCGCCAAGAACTGAACTGACTCGTCCACTGCAGACCTTATACAGGAAGATCGCTGTTTCTGGAAGCTTCGTGGCTCGGAAAATCATCCCGATGGTTCCAGACGTCAGGGGGAGGGGAAAAAGACGGTACAGGGCTCTCGTGCCGCTCTTCAAACCATCCCCTCCGTGAGCGCTACACGGGTAGGCGTGGGCTAAATGCTTCCCGTCTGGCCCTACCTGCCAGCTGGTTCTATCGGGAATTCCGATGTTCGGGTGACAGTATTCTACTATTACTTCAGAAACAGTAAACTTTTGACCTTATTGGCCAAGAAGTATAGGTTTTGCTTACGTAGTTCCCACAAGTAAAAACGACGTAAGGAAGTAAAAACTGCAATTTAGAAAGTTTATGCTTATTTGTTGTTGCAGTTACTATTTCGGTTGTCTTATTGTCATATAAATGAACAAATGTGGTTTATTCAAATATTATTTAATAATTAATCACAAATAATATAAATTAATATGTTATTTGCTTTATGAGGCTGTGCATTGCTTTCTTTTTTGTAATTTACGTCTTCCAACGTTAAATCATATCGGACGACGAATGGAAATGGGTGAAATGATGCTCAAATGGGTCCGGAGTCCACGGAGCCTAGTTACCCGACATTCGTCTTTCAGGATAAGGGAAAACTTCGGAAAATGCCTTATCCAGGTAACTCACCCTGACCGAGATTCGAACTCGGGACCTCCTGAACGTGAGGCAGACACTGTGCATTGCCAGCGTCGTCAGTGTATCGGAGTTTTCCCAGTAAATGTTCTTGTATGAGGCGGTCGCTATTAAGCACACTTAAGGAGCACCAATAGATCAGTACGAATTTCAAACTTCAGCCTATAATATTAGGCCAATCTCTTAACAATTGAGCCTCCAGGACCGACGCAAATAATGCAATGCGATTCTGTCTAGAGTACACCTATTTTAATTTGTACATGTATTAAAGAGGTTTAATCATTACAAATAATAGACTCAACAATACGGTTAAAACTAAGTTTAAAAATATATCATTAAGTTTATTTAATAGGAATACAAGTAATACCTACCAGAGATTAGATAAAATACCCCGTCGCTTAATTTATAATGAAAAACATTGATTTTAATTTACTGACGTGTTTTTGAATATATACACAGTTATCATGTGTCAAACTATAAGTTCAAACAATTACAGTCACGTTGAAACATCCGTACTTCATCTTCCTTAATATTTTACGAGGGTCAACTGGTAAGTTCTGGGCCTCACATAAAATAGCGCCACTAGGCAAGTTTGACGGATAGCATCATATAGTTTAACTCTAGAATAACTCGTAATCATAGTTATAGGTCAATAACTTGTTTAGTTTTTGAATAACAGCATTTTAAACAAGCCTAGTGTGGAGGTTTCACGAAAATGAGGGATTTGGAAAAACAAGCAGTGATTAAATGCTTCCATTTGAAAGCCTTAACGCATAAAGAAATCAAGGAGGAAATGGACAGTTCATTGAACGACTCTGCTCCTTCATATACAATGATTAAAAGGTGGGCTGTAGAGTTTAAAATGAGCACTAGGATCAGCCTCTCGATGGACGTCCTGTGGAAATCACAACTCCACATTCATTTAACAAATTCATCGTTTAGTAAGAGAAGACCACAGATTAAAGTTGTTTGAGATAGCGGGGCTCTAGGCATATCAAAAGAAGGTGCAGGTAGTATTTTAAGTAATATTTTGGGCTTTCACAAGGTCTGTGCAACAAGGATACAGTGTTTGTTGACACCTGATCAAAAGTTGCAAAGAGTAACTGCTTCGGTCAAGAATTTGGAGCTTTACTGTAAGAATTCCAGTGAATTTTTGTGAAACTTGGATACATCACCACACTCCAGAAAATAAATCAAAGTCAGCCAGGTGAACCAGCTCTAAAATAGACAAAGTAAATTTGAGCTAACAAGGTTATGGCCAGTGTTTTCTGGGTTGCACAGTGAATTATTTTCTGCTTCACTTAATGGCATAGGCAATCAAATGCCTGTTCCGCCTTCAAAGTCCTCCAACCATCGTTTCCTGGATCTGCCCACCTTTAGGATGATACTGTGATTTTTTTTTTTTTTTTTTTTTTTTTTTTGTAAGTCTATTATCTGGCATTCTTTCAACATGTTCCTTCCATTTTTGTTTTAGATCTTTTAACCTATCATTCATACTAAAAATGTCCAGCTCTTCTCTTATATTTTCATTTCTTATTAAGTCCCTCTTCGTGCATCCTTTCACACTTCTCAAGAATTTCATTTCTGAAGCCTGTATTTCAATCTGTTGCTTTTTAGTTAACGTCCAAGTTTCACTTCCATATGTCAGTATAGGTACAGCCATAACTTTGTAGAACTTTAATTTTATTTCTTTACGTATTTTGTTTCTAAATGTTCTATTTATTGTTCTACACACTCTTTGAAATTTGCATATTTTGTTGTAGACATCATATTCCTTGTCATAACTAACATCAGTTCCCAAGTAATTAAAATGGCTTACCTGTTCAACGCAACGATTATTTATAACTATTTTTGTTCTAATTGGCTCTTTCCCAATGAATGCCATTACCTTAAATTTTATAAAAGAAATTTTCATATTATATTACTTACAAAGTTCACTAAGTTTAAAAATGGATTTTTGCAGAGCAGACTCACTATTTTGTATAATAACTAAGTCGTCAGCAAACAATAAAATATTTAAAAAGTTTTTATTTGAAATTTTTAAACCTACATTCATTAGAGTGAATTATTTGTATTGATTATTTGGAAAGAGCTAAAAGTATCACTGGTGACTTCTACGCAAGCTTACTACAACGTTTGAGTGATGAGGTAAAATGAAAAAGACCTCACTTGGCAAAGAACAAAAAATCGTTTTTCTTCACGACAATGTTCAAGCCCCTCATTCAATCATTACTAAAGTTAGAATTGCTTGAAAATCCACTCTATTCTCCAGATCTAGCACTCAGTGACTACCACCTTGTCCCGAACCTTTCTTGGAGGACGAATATTTAACAGCAACGAGGTCATTGTTGCTATAAACAGCTGTTTTGATGAGCTTCATATATCACACTACCGAGATGATTTAATTTACTTAAAACACAGATATGATAAATGCATTAAGCTTTATGGAGATTGTGTTGAGAAATAAAGAACAACAATTCTTTTTTATTGTGAGGCTTAGGATCTATCAGATGACCCTCGTAAAATTTAGAAGTAAATTCACCATAAATATAAACTCAATTCTTGCAAGCATAATATAATCTGAACTTTATATAACTCAAATCAATTCAACATCAATTTCGTTAGATAGTTTCTCTGAAGGCTGCTTCATTGCCAGCAGTTGCCTATAGCAATTTACTAATCTAACTCGAAACGTATATTTACATGAAGTTTATTACTCTGCACATAATAAGGAACATTAACTTTCCAATGAGAATGAACTAATGAAAGACAATTGACAGTAGCTCAATATCATCATTTCTTTCCAAAGAGCAGTCGTGAATATTTGTGATATTAATACAAAAGACCTTGACCTCATGCGAATGAAAGTAGGTGCATGGGAATTTTGTTAAAACTCTATGACCATGAGATGTACTTAGTGGAGCACTGTTCTGATTGGTTCGTGGTCAATCATTAGATGTATATGATTGGTTTACAGAATTCCTTATGAAAATGGTTTTTACTACATTATTTATTAGAACGGAAGCTTTATCGCTTGCTAACGTTTTAATACTTTTATGATAGTGTTTATAAAGCCATTTTTCTATTTTTTTTCAAGCCATGTTTAGCAACTGCCTTAGATATTAATCAACTTGCTGTTGACCATGAATGGATATATGCCATTTGCATTTGCGTATAGCGTTATGATAAGGCAAAAGTGCGCAGGCGCAAAAACTGATCTACAAGAGAGACTAGATCAATACTCTGGCGCCTGAGCAAGGATGTACTTGCAGCAGGTGATTCTGTATGCTCTCATTGATCTCCAGCTGAAGCTTTCGCCTGGCGCCATTTTGGATTCACGATAACAAGTTGTCCAAGGTAAGAGAAAGCTGTTGAATATTGTTAACACATATCATAGTACTTCCTCTGTTTGTTACTTTGCTTTATGTATGCTATTTCTCTAGTAGTAGCAATAGCTGTCTTCCTTTCTTTCGAAACTCCAGTAGTTCTACAAAATTTGCCAGTAGTTTGTGGTGTTCAGCTTATTTTACTCTAGTATTTGACACGTTTAGCAATGGAGTGAATTTCTTTTTAATCTTCTTATAAGTTACCATATTATTTGAATATTAAATTTCAAAACAGAAAGTGTTAAAACCTTTCAAAACGTTTGCGGGTTTTTAAACACGATAAAACAGGTTTGTTAAATTGTCCAAGTAGTTAAACTTTAGTGTACTTACTAAAACTATGAGTTTAAGGCCGTAGACACTACTCAGTTGCTATAATTTATTCTGTAAAACACTTTAAAGCTTTGCGTTTTCATGTGTTTAATAAAATAATAAAACCATATGGTGGGCAAATTCTCTTATTTCATATGCTAAAATTACTTTAAATTTCGGGCAAAATCTGTAAGCAACAGGATGAGCGGTGCGATTAGTTGGTTTTGTATTAAAGTTTATCAATGATATTTTATTTTAATGTTCGCATTTTGCATAATATAGATTTTGCCACAGTGGCGAGTAGTGCTGTCGAATTTTGAAGGAGATATTCCACTGGGAGGAGAAATCGTTTGGCGGGAAATGCTTTGGTGCAAGTAGAAACATTTGCGTGCGCACTAAACCTCATTCACGACAGGTCAAATGTCATTCCATCCCTTTCAATTAATATTGAAACTGTTTACATATTTGAAAGTATATTCCTTAAATATGCATAATGTTATGACGCCTTAATGCTCATAATAAAGCGCATAAGGATTCAAAAACAAGCTAACTAAATCAAAGTTCAATATCTACGGAAAAAAGGCCTATTTATAGTTTTCCTTATGGTTAACTATGGCTACGTATCTAGTTTTTGTAATGCTATAAAATAGTGTACATACTTTTATCACGAATTCAAAATCCAAAGTTACAAACATTATTATTCCATGGATATTTAACATGCAATATGCAAGTTGTATCTCCACATATAGAGATTTGTAAGATATAGTCCACTTTATTTTTAATGCTGACTCCTCTATTTTGACATATTGGCATTTCATTCTTTAATATAATTTCCCATAAATTAAAACAACTGTTTCAAGAAATACAGTTATAAAATTGTAAATTTCATTAAAAATTTAAGGGTTAAATACATCTTTGAATAAAATAGATTGCCTTATTGATACTAAGCTTGTTAATTACTACATAATTCAAGCAATTTATTTAAAACTTTACATAGTTGTTTACAATGGAAAATTAAGTTTATTTGTGCCTATCTTTCCTGAAATTGTTTTCAAAACATTAAAAGTACATCATATAAGAAATTACACTGTTCTTAAACATATTCAACACAATAAAATATTAAACTCCACGTAAACTTTGAACTTTTCTTGAAAAAAAAAGAAGCATTAACATTTTTAATGTTCCAGAAGTTAACAATGATCAAAGTTACAAGAAATACAAAATGTGTGCCCAATATAAAAACTATGTTTGCAGTTCTTCATGCACGTTAAATATTGTACCTAAAATGGTCAAAACTAATCAAAATATCCTAGGGAGCACAGTAATAAATTGAAATATTTTTAGCAAACAAAGAAGTATGTGAAAATTAATGCAAACAGCACTTGTTATTACTAATCACATAAAATACAATAGTGGCAATACTTAGCCATTCTATATAAAATTACATTAACAATCCTTACATCACTCACCTGATTTCTCTCTTTAATCAATTACTATAATTGATTATAATTTGTATGATCACATAAGTGTTGAATGGTGGGTTTATAAATGCATAATTTTAATATTGGTTTCTTATTGTAGGATAGTCATCATGGACCGAGTTTGTATGATCATGATTGCAGCAATAATCCTTGGCACCACAGCGTATGGGCCCATTGAAAAGGTATGGTATAAACTCAATATCAAATAAACTGATAATGATGGAATTTACAAACATTTTTAGTTTTTCTCGTAAAATATCTTAGTCTACATTAAACGTTACGTTATTAAGAGCAATTAATTCAACGAAATGTAAGATTTTATAAGACAATCACAGCATTTGTTGATCTTGGAAGTTATATTTAGACTTTTTTGTTAATAGTATTGATAAAAATATTTTATCTGAGACAGTATAGGATTCTCTAATTTTGTTTTGCCTACCGCAACTAAATATTTAAATAATAGTTAAGCAAAATATAATTTTTAATTAGTTAAGCCTTTTCAGGTGAAGACATTATAGAATATGTGTCTAAAGTCACTATCCATTTCAATGAAGGAAGACAGTGATTGCAAAATCAATATTATTTTGAAGTGTTACACATATTATAGTGCCCTTCTACATAACCTCCATCTAGCTTAGTGGAACAAAATGTAGACTGTAACATGTCAACCGCAATTCGACCTGCTGCTTCCCTGATACAATTCCATAACTCAGGCAGACCATTCACTTTGCTAGTGTACACTTTAGATTTGATGTACCTCCATGCAGAAAAGTCTAAAGGAGTAAGGTCCGGTGAACAGGAAGACCACAGCTGAGGTGAACCTCTGCCTATCCATCTCACTGGAAAGGTTCTGTTCAGGTAATCACGGACGATGCTTACCAAATGTGGAGGTGCAACATCTTGCTGAAACACAACTGTATCCACCATGCCAACCTCTTGAAGCTGCGGTTCAATGATTAGTTCTAACATGTTGAGGTAGATGTTACCTGTTACTGACCATTCGGCAAAGAAAAATTGGCCATACAGTTTTGCGTTTGTCATACCCAACCAAACATTGACTTTCGGTGTATCACTTTTCCACTCCGATACCTCATGTGGTTCTACATATACCCATATTCGGATGTTGTGTCTGTACGCTTTCCCACAAACATGGAAAGTCGCTTCATTGGAGAATAAAATGTTGTCCATTAAATTCTCATTCTCTACACATTCCAGGAGGTCATAACACATTGCTCGACGACAGGCAAAATCCTCGTCCTCAAGATGGTGCAGAACTTGAATGTGATACGGACGTTTTCGTAGAGTGAAACGTAGAATTTTGCACACTGTGTTGCGAGGAACGTTCAATTCCCTACTGAGGCGTCGAATTGATGCCTTCGGAGTCCTATCACTGGCAATTTGAAGCTGCTGCACTGTTTCTGCCAAGACGTATGGTCATCCAGGATGTGTCTTATCACACACACTGCCAGTACGCTTAAATTTGTTCACAAGCAGACGAATGTGTGCCCTTGATGGGGCTGGTTTGTGGAATTTACGGGTAAATTCCGCTCTGGCGTCTTCATATGACAATCCGCGTACCCGTGCACAATCAATTGAAACACGTTCTTCTGTGCTGAACATCTTGCACTAAGATACCAGTATCTGAAAAGAAAATAAACAAAATATTGCGTTTTCATTGAAATGGATAGTGACTTTAGAGACACCCTGTATATTTTATTATGCTAAAAACTGAGCTATTTAAGTTGAACTGCAATATACGAGAATATTATATAACGCTGCGTGATTAATTTTTTATTTTAGGTTAAAGATTAAAACATTTTAATCGAATAATTTAGTCGATTAAAATTAATCGATTACAATAAATATTAATAAAAACTCTTTTAGCCACATTTGGCCCTCTTTGTTTTGATGTACTGTTTCCAACGTAAACAGTTCTTCCAACACATCAAGCTTTCACTAGATACATAGTGTTCTTTGAACTTTGAGATAATATAACTACTGATAGCTAAAAAAATCACTCTGAACCCCGAGAGAGTCTAAATAACACTTCTGTTGGGAAATGTTCTAAGAGGTACATAACTACACACAGATCCTAACATACCTTACAGCTTATGTGTGACAACATATTGTATACAACTGATTATCGCTTGCTAGCAGAAACTGAGCTGTACAACCTTGAACCGATCACTTCGCTTACGCAGTTATAGAAACAATAGCTGATTCCTCTTCTCAGGGCTGCTGGTGGTGTAACTTTGCTGTAAACTGCAGTGTGCTGGTAATGTTTCTGAGTTCACTACAATGAGTGAAAGGTTTGTGCTAAAAAGTTAAAATAAAGAAAGACATTTTGTGCTGAGTCAAATTAAAATTATGGCATACGAAAATTTGGTAGGGAAACTGGGTGTACATTTTGGTTTTACGCTAAATAAATCTGGTAAAGTGTCTGACAGAAAAAAAAGTATTTTGTAAAGTGATTAGGTGATTATTTACGTAAACTATTATTTGCATGTCTGTCTCACAAATCTTAGTAGATATTGATATAATACGTTACTAAATAATAACTTTCAAAAATATTGTAGATCTAATTCAATACATAAATAAAGCAGGTGCATTTGATGCAAAGACAATTTTTGAATCTAAATATTTAAAACTTTCTAAAATAATTAAATATACAGAGTATCAAAGTACTTGATATAATCCTTAAACCTAATTTTCGAAAAGATAATATCTCGATTAATCGATAGATTAATCGATTAAAGCAACGTGATTAATCAATTAAAATTTTGATCTTTATACAGCACTAATATATAATTCACTTTTAAACTTATATTGTCATATTGAGAAGTTTATCTTGAGAAGTAAATGATGGTATTAAATGTTAAATCTTCGCTGTTGTACATAATGACAATCGATGGAAATTAATTGTTCTTTTACACTGGCCGTGTGTAGGCTAAAGTATGGAAAGATAGAGTCAGACTGAAAAATTCAATGCCAAAGCCGGGATTTGAAACACGGATCTTCTGGTTGCCGTCCAGCCACTCTAAGCCCTTTAGCTACTATGGCCAACGTGCCTTTATGACATTAAATTCTCCAACTGACTCGTGTTTTCCCCGGTAGACCACTAGGAGTTCTCATAAACACATGACACAACTACTTTGATGCTGAGTTACTATGCTGTAAGTACTTTGAGGTCCGGGCTTTACAGTTAACCACTATTAGGTACAATTAATGGAAATTAATTGTTCTTTCACATTAGCCGTGTGTAGGACGCACTATGAAAGGATAGGGCCAGACTGAAAAATTCGATGCCATAGCCGGGATTTGAATCATGGATCTTCTGGTTTCCGTCCAGCCTCTCTAACCCTTGAGCTACTATGGCCAACGTGCCGATATGACATTTTTACGAATCAGTTGGAGCATTGAATTTTTCAGTCTGACTCTATCTTTCCATACTTTAGTTTACACAAGGCCAGTGTGAAAGAACAATTAATTTCCATCAATTGACCTAATAGTGGTCCAAACTATAAAGTCCGGGCCTTAAAGTACTTACAGAATAGTAAGTCGCCATTAAGGTAGTTGTCTCATGTGTTTATGAGAACTCCTAGTGGTTTACCGGAAAAAATACGAGTCAGTTGAACAATTTAATGTCATATCGGCACGTTGGCCATAGTAGCTCAAGGGTTAGAGCGGCTGGATGGCAACCAGAAGATCTGTGGTTCAAATCCCGGCTATGACATTGAATTTTTCAGTCTGACTCTACCCTTTCATAGTGCGTCCTACACACGGCTAGTGTGAAAGAAAAATTAATTTCCATTAATTGAACCTAATAGTGGTCCGAACTATAAAGTCCGGGCCTTTGCGTACTTACAGCATAGTAAGTCGTCATTAAGGTAGTTGTCTCATGTATTTATGAGAACTCCTAGTGGTTTACTGGAAAAAATACGAGTCAGTTGGACAATTTAATGTCATATCGGCACGTTGGCCATAGTAGCTCAAGGGTTAGAGCGGCTGGATGGTGACCAGAAGTTCCGTAGTTCAATTCCCGGCTATGGCTTGGAATTTTTCAGTCTGACTCTATCTTTCCATAATGACAATCATTTCCAATCTCATCACTCTTCAGAGGATAGTAAATGATTCTGGTTTAAGAAAAATTCCCAACTCAGTCAGGAATCGAAACCGAGGCACTGGTTTGAGAAGCCATAGTGCTGATTTTGAACCACAATGGCAGTTTCATTTAACTATGATTATTTAGGAGAGATGTTAAGCTTTCCAGTTTAATATATCAATCAAAACCACTATCCCTTGATTATTATTTACTGAAAATGTTTACATTCTTTTTCCATATTTTCTCTACTGCACAGGACTTTCGGTAAATAGTTATAAAGTATATTGTCACAAAAAGCTATATATAAAAAGTAAAGAAACAGTGAAAAATTATGTTGTGACTTTGTGGGTTCCTAGAATTAAAAGTCCAGGTTGCAGAGATTCAAAATGCCCTTTATTTCCGTAGAAAGACACTGTTTGTATACCCTTTTGCAGCAAGCTGGTGTAACATAAACCAACACAATCTCTTTTCACTTCTGCACACGCAAATAAACAAAAGATTTCACTTTCAAATCAGAGTAACTACTTTCAAGTGGAGTCCAATAAACTAGTCACGGCTTCTTTTGTATCTCCACTCACTGTTCCATAAATTAGTGGACTGAAATTAGTGGAATTCCAGACGAAAGGCAAACCTACCAGTTATCTAACTTTATCTGTTTCGGCAAGTCTTTTAATCTCCGCGCTGCACTGTCTGTCCCTTTGTGCGCACCTGCCGCACCAGTCGCAACAATGGCTAGCGACAATATGTTAAGTATTTGTAGTTTTCATCCTGAATCATAGTGCTGTGTTTCATTTATCAATTTACAAGCATCAACAATTCGTACAGTGACTGAAAAAAACTGCATCATTTTCATTTACACTAATTTTACGATATGTGTGGTTTATCTTGAAACATGGGTATGAGAGAGAAAGCACTCCTTTAACATTTTCAAGAGCAGCGCTTTTACTGGTAGATGAGAGTAATAAATAATAGTAAGGAAGGAGATGCACCCAGATGCGCATTCATTCCAAAATCTTTTATTTTTTGGCTTTGCTGTACTTAGAACCTATCACACATTTCAGGATGTGATATCTTTCGCACTGGTTCCCACAAAGTTCACAAAAGCAGCTTTCACATGGCTCGTGGTATTTCTTGTTTTTACATAATTCATGATGGAAGCCATAGGTGGCTAGTTTTAGATGATATGTCTCTTTAATTGGTTTTCCTTGGTTCAGGATCTT
The DNA here is from genome assembly GCA_030765055.1 of Mantis religiosa. NCBI lineage: Eukaryota > Metazoa > Arthropoda > Insecta > Mantodea > Mantidae > Mantis > Mantis religiosa. The sequence goes on from CM060949.1 coordinate 50,854,865, forward strand.
TCCAGCGTTGCAATAGAGGTGTAGAAGTCCTCATGGATTTCCCTGTTCATTTTTCTCTCTTCTTACACTTCCTCATATGGGCCATAAGATGGCAGCAGATATGTCAGGCGTGTGTTTTCCAAGAAGAAAGTCTCCATGTTAGGCTCATAAACCATTTGGTATTCGATGCTTTCCCTACATGCAGCACCTTCTTTGTATACCTCAGTTGTGCTTTCTCCAGCTTTTTAAGGTCCTCTTTATTTTACCTTCTCCCGAATATATTCTACACCATACAGTGCTACCGACATTATTTTTGACCGAAACAAGTTCACTGGTGTGTCGAGAGCTAGTAATTGTAGGTTCTTTATTTCGTAATGACTTTGATGGCAGTAGCTGCTCTGTCCTGAACAATGAAATTGTCGGTTTGAATGTGACTCCAAGGTATTTGGAGCTACTTACTATTGTCAATATGATCGCCCACCTCTACCTTGCGTATATGGGGTGAGGTCGACAGTCGGGTTGGCAGGCACTATTATCAATGAAGTTCCATAGAGCCTTAGACCATCATTTGGGGGTAGTCTCCCTCCTTTGCGAAATACCATCTGCACGGTCTTTGCTTTGTTAATGACAAAGTTACTGTCGTCCGTCCAATCTTTCAGTGTCACTTGTAGTTCCTCCTTGTCTGTTACGCCCAGCACAATTTCCTTGCATACATAATCATTTGTTTGCGGCAGACCTGTAGTTATTGTAGCTATGTCAGCAGTACTGATGTGGAATAGCAGAGGGCAGATAGGGTCTCCCTGTAGCACCCCATTTGTCTGTCTTATATATGCTGAGATCAATCTCTCTTCGATTTGGACTAGGTTGTATGAAAATATGCTTGCAATCACTCCATTGATGTAGGAATTTTTGGTATTTGCCCTTTCAAGTTTTTGCATTAGTATTTGTCAACTTATCTTGTCAAAATCCTTCTTGTAATCTTTGAATGCTGTATAGTATTTTCCTTTCTGTTCTCTTTGCTGTTCCCGATGTACATCAACCGATTTTCTACCGCTTGGAGAGTGGTTCAAATCCGTGGTTCAAATCCCGGCCATGGCAATAAATGTTTCATGTTGACTGGATCTATCAAATACCTTAGCCTATATACGGCTAGTGTGGAGAAATGATTAATTTCCATCAATTAACTAAAATAATAAGAGTTAAATGATGAAGCCTGGGACTCAAGTACTTACGATAGTAAGTCGCCACAAATGGTGTATCTCGGATGTGAGAGTCTCTAGTGGTTTACCGGAGAAAAATATGAGTGAAATGGTGAATTTAATGTCAGGACGGCACGTTGGCCATGGTAGCTCAAAGGGTAAGAGCGACTGGACGGAAACTAGGAGATCCGTGGTTCAAATCCCGGCCATGGCATTGAATTTTTCATGTTGACTGTATCCATCAATAAAGCTGTCTGGTTATATATACATCACTTATATGAGCTTCTGTATGATATGCTGTAAATATATAGTTGTAGTTTATAAATAATAACTAAACACTAGTAACACAACTTCACTTATCTTATTTAAATCCTGGGACCGGTTTCAAAGCAAACCATACCATCTGCTTCATCCTCAGCCACTCAGCTTGACACTCACCCACTAACTGACTGACTGACTGACTGACCTTGACCACTACCGGAGTTTAAAGAATAGCTCCTTATCTAACTGCCATCTACCGGGGACAACACAAACTTATTGATGTCGTCTATTGGAGGGATATCAAAATTCATTACGCGATCCCTATTTTTCAAAATAAATATCTTCTCCCAAACCATTAAATCTATCGGTTCTTTCAATTGTTTCAATAATTTAACTTCTGGATTTTCTTCATGATTATATGACCAAAAATGATCAGCCACTGACGATTTCTCTCTGTCTATATTTAATATTTCTAAAATGCTCCTTCGCTCTGGTTTCTAAATTACGCTTGGTTCTAACAATATAGATATTTTGAAAATAGATCTTGTGCTTGTGAAATTTTTCTTTGAACAAGTTGTCTGACCTATGCTCACAATCGTGTGTGTGTATATCATTGTGCTTTTATGTGCATTACGGTTTATTTAATCGTCCATTATAAACAACGATCCTAATCATTAGTGTATGTATCAAGCTATATATACATGTATTTGTATTTATTATTTTTATTTATTTTCGCATTTTCATAATACATAATAATAACCAAGATATTAATGTTTGTAAGGATTATTTCATTGGGAATAAACTAAGTACATATTTCAAAATTTTACAACTTACAATTTTAGGCTACATTTATTTGTTGCTACCTTGGCTTACATGACACCCTGGTCTTCTGCTCTGCCAGGTAGCTCTTAACTTCCATGCCTCCTTGTTATTTAATTAGCCCCTTTCTCCCCCTCCCGCCCCCTCCATCATACTTTCTTGTATTCTTTACATTTCTTACCCATTTTTCTTTTACTTTCAGCAAGAACCCGCCATTACTTCTTACCTTCTTTTCCTCCTTTCCCGTTAACATTTTGTAGCTACTATCCTCTTCTCTATTTTCTCCCATTTTTCCTCCCAAACGTTTTTTCTCCATATTGCAACTTCCTAGAATTCTGTTACATACTTTTCTATTCTTTGGTTTCCATCACACAATTCACGAATTCCCTTTTCCCTACCTCTTATCCCTCTTATTAATATTGTTCCCGTTCTCATCTAAGCCATCCCTTCTCTCTCTTACCTATTGCAGTAGTGCTTTTGGTCCCCAATTTCTTTTTATTTGCTTGTAAAATGGTAGTGTGAAATGTGTAGCGCTTAACGCCCGCTTTTACTACATACGGAACCGCAGGCGGTGACACTGATGATACATGAGATGAAGATGGAGCACCGGTGGAATGAGATGGTGGGGGAAACCGGAGGTCCCGGAGAAAACCCGCCCCAGCACCGTGTTGTCCACCACAAATCTCACTTTGCGGTCGCCTGGGATCAAACCCGGGCTGCCGGTGAGAGCCAAGCGGTCTAACAACTGAGCCACGGCGCGGCCATAAAATTGTAATGATTTCACATGTTCTAGACATCCACATATTTCCTGTCTTTCTATATCTTCTATGCTGCACATTCCCATTTACCCACATCCCTTGTATTCCTTTCCTCTAATCTCCATATACCTCCCATTCCTACTTTTTCTGTAATTCCTCCTATCTCTGCCCATCAACTGTTTGAGTTCTCAAATTTTTTGCTGCGTCATGCATAATTTCATAATTTCCCCTTCTTCTTTGGCCAAGCGCCTATACCAGAATGTTATTATTCTTTCCATTATTATTCTATTTCATCTTATCTTCCCTAATTCTACTAAAGCTATTTCTCTAGGTGCTGATCTTAGTAAGCCTAGTAGCTCTTTACAAAACCTTCTGTAGTTGTGGCCCATTGTTTGGTTTACCTCTGCGCCACCGCCCCCTCCCCGCAGATGTCCACTATATAATAGTCTACGATCAGCACGAATAATTTCCAAAAGTATAAAAAGAAATTTCAGTTTGATGAAATTTATAGATGCACATCTTCTGTATATTATTTTGTACATTAACATAATCTTTGTGTCACAGGATCATTTCCTATCCGATGTACTTCTGCGGGAGATGGTAGAGAAGATGGGAAAAGACCTTGCAGATGCAGCGGACGCCTATCTAGACTTCCCTGAAAACAACAGGTTTGTTGACAAACTTAAAACCAAATGTCGCTAAGATTATGTTTATTAGTTCGCACATTTGGTTTAATGTTAGATCTATTTCGTTAGTATATTGTTGCGTATATAGCCTGAGCGAGAGTTAGAAATTACTATAATCATTGTTATTTAACATTCATTTTCTGTGCCTTGTGTTTGGGCAAAGCTGTTTGTTCATGGTTAAGCTTAACCATTGCTGACAGGCAAAATATGTACTTTGGACTGGTGAATCCTGAAAGCAATACACAGGTGGCCAGTGACAGGTCTCAACACGTTCTAAATTACGTAAACAATAATTTCACAACATGATTCAATATTTGGGAGGAAATTAATAAGGTTTAACTAGCGTGGGAAATGCTGATTTGGCTATTAGCTGCCATTTTGGGCAGGACCACTATTTAAGCTTAGTTGAGTTAGCGCACGCGTGGATTTAGGCTGGGGCTTTATGTTGGATGGTCTTCATGCTAGGAGATTGCTCAGCAAACCTACACAAGAGATTATTTTAAAGTGTTGTTTGAAGTGATATCGTCAGCGGAGTGCGACCGCTCCAACCATCGCTTGCCAGCCGGACAAAACTCAGCTGTATAACCAACACAGCACGCAAAGTATACTTACACTATGTCACTATGTATTTCAGTATTTCTAAAGCGCCCCTGATTTCTTCAAGAACCAGGGAGGGCCCTGTACAGCTGCCACAACTCTCAGAATACATTTATTAGTTTGGGTTTGACTTAGATGTTTCTTGTACCCCCCCCCCCATACAATTAGCTCTACCAGCCTACATTTCCTAACCCCATAGCTACGCTCCTTGTTGCATACAGAGTTGTAAGGGGCCAAAAAAGGGTTTTACTAACGTCCCTATATAGCAACTGATTCACCAGTTCAAAATACATCTCTTGCCAGTCAGTACGAAGGCTATTCAATGAAACATGATCACATTTTTGACAACGTACCTTGACTCATCCTCATAATTTTGATGGGTGTTTTCAAAATAGTCTCCCTTGAATGCGATGAGCTTGCCCCAGCGTTTCTGCCAGTCTTCGAAGAGATGCTGGTCCTTCAAAATCGCCTCCGCAGCCTTCACTACTGATTCTGATGATGGATAACTTCTCCCACGATCAAGTAAGGGAATAGAAAAAGGTCACATGGGGCTAAATCCGGACTGTAGGGTGGGTGAGGGATGCCTTCACGTTAATTTTTCAAGATATTCAGCAACAACATTGGCAATATGCAGTTACGCATTATCGTGGTGCACCATCCAGCTTACTTGAATATCAAAGAATGAGATGACCATAACTTTCCTAGCAGAAACAACCACTTTTGCTTTTTGGGGGAGCCGGTGATGAAGGAGATTTCCACACTGCGCTTTGCTGTTGGCTCTCAGGATCAAAATGATGTAGCCAAGGTTTATCAGCCGTGATTAAGTTTGGAAAAAACTCCGGATCTTCCTCTAACATGAACTTTAACTGCATGCAGCCCTGCATGCGAATGTCCTTTTTTTCGGGAATCAATAGTTTTGGAACCCATCGCGCAGAAACACGTCTCATGTGTAATGTTTCTGTCACCAACGTGTGGGTGGCACCCAATGAAGTGTTCAGTATTTCAGAAAGTGATCTTAAGGTAATTTGTCGATCCTCTCACACAATGGTAGCAGCACTGTTGATGTTTTCTTCCATAAGAGCAGTAAATGGAGCACCGACTCCACCTTCCTTTGAAATTGATTGTCTCCCCTCTTTAAACATATTAAACCACCTACGAGCTGTGTTGTAGGGAAGAACAGGCTCTCCATAGGCCTCCTGTAAAATTGTATAGGCCTCAACTGAAGATTTGTTGAGACGAAAGCAGAAAGTCACATATTGTTCCTCGCGTGTTACCTCCATTGTAGCGGTAGGCGATACTGAATATGTCTGAACTTGCCTGGTTCTCACATTCTAAGGAAATCCTTCTTTGGTGCTAATAAAACAGGAGTAATTAAAGTGAAGGGGAATTTTTAATACAGCCATATCGCTTGAAACTTCAATAGTATGGAACCAAAGTTGGTTCTCTTGTAAAGTATTGTGAAATATACCAGGGGGCCCAACTGATCCGTTCTTCGAGTAAGCAGATATCCCTTCGTGGGTTAAAAGAGTTCCAAAACGCAACAGAGAAAATCCAGTTAAATGCATGGCAGTGGAGTATACAGGCTACTTCAATCCTGGGAACTGCCTCTTGTCATTCGGAGCTAAACCAAGACCTCTCACTAAACAAATAAGGACTTCAGCAGATTACCTGTCTGTCTGTGGCAATAATTCTTGTAGTTTCTCCTTTCTTATGGAGGTTTTTAGTCACAATAGATATATGTAGGTCTCGGTAAGCGAGTTGTCTGTTCTATTAACCTACATCTATACACAACTGGTTTTGAAGATTAGAGGAAATGTTTACTTGTAGAAAACATTAACACTTGTAGAGAAATTGTAGAGTATATATAACATCTATTTAATCGGTTTGGTTATGCAGGATACCCTTGGGTGCCATGCTTCCTGGACGAAATGTAAAGGATCTGGAGACGGAGGAGCAGCAGTTCCCTATGGATTACGATCCTTTGGGAGAAGCTGGCAATCCCAATCCTAGCATCCGAGATCAGGAGTATATGCAGCACAGTACTCTATGGGGTCACCAGTATGTTGCAGGTGAGTATGTTTGCAGAACTCGCCAGCTATTGTATATTAGTTTTTTTTGTACTTGTTACTTAAAGATAATTGATTTCATAGCTATACAAAATTACATGAATACATTTATAAGGAAGCTGATTGTTCTTTCCCACTGGTCATGTATAAAAAGTTAGAGCCAGACTGAAAATTTCAACGCCACAGGTTAGTTGTGTCATGTGTGTTGAGAAGTCTTAGTAGTTTCTCGGGAAGAACACGAATCAGTTGGAGAATTTAATGTCATGCTGGCTTAGCCATTCCTCGTGTAAAAGTCAGTCAGTTGGCATAGAAAGCAGGCCACATCTCCAGAGACCTCACTTATCTGTACAATTCGTCCCAAAGGTGCTCATTGGGATTGAGGTCCAGGACTCTGTACAGCCAAGTACAACCATTGACATTATTGTCTGTATACCAGTGTAGAGTAGCTCACGAGACATGGCACCTAGCATTGTTAGCCTGGAAGTACCAAGGGTCCTACCATAAATCGCCACAAAGTGGGCGGTATTTCAGAACTGTACAGTACTCCTCCGAGTTTAGTGTGCTACAAACAGCCCCAGTGGTCCAGTCGAGAAACAACCCCATGCATCCCTCCACCACCACTCCCTGACTCTGGCGAAAGCCGTTCCCCGGGTAGCCACGACATCCATGCACGTTCATTAGACCGAATTAATGTGACTCTATGCTTGTCACTCCATTGGACCGAATTCCCATGCGCCAGAGTTCAGTTGCGATGGTTCAAACATCACTTGAGCCTCTGAGCTGTATTTGTCTTCGTGATATGCAGCTTACGTGATGTTGCGTTTCCGGAATATCTAAGTTGGTGGGCCTCTGATCAGAATGTCACATTGGAAACATACTCGTTTGCTTCTGGGGTAGCCATCGTTGTCGCTTTTCTTCAGAATTTAACGATTTTGGTTTTTATAATCTCTGTTGGTCAGAATTTTCGTTCACCCTGACGTTCACCATTGTCATAATGCCCATCTACTTTCCACTTCCGTAGGACAATGCTGCTGTTGATTTGGGCCTGTTTATCTTAGCAGTTGCCCTGCTAGACAGCCCACTGAGGTCACAGCACACAATTATGCCCTTAACAAGGTTTCCTCTACACCACGCGCCATCTAGTTCTGAACAGGACCTCTTGCTCACTGCACACTGCTCACTGCCTAGTGCAACACATAGGGGCCAAAACAGTCGAAGAACTACAACTATGGATGCCCAAATACTTTTTAATAGATTGGGTATATTGTTTGCAATTGATATGACTTTTTGATTGTCATGGACTTTGATGGATTATAAAGTTTGTTAAATGATACTTAAAGTGGTTCTAAAGAATTTAACAGTTACAAAAAATAACTAAATATGATATTTATTTACCTTATTTAAATTAGTTTATAGAAACTAATAAATTAATTTATACATAGGTTAATTACCCTTAAAATAGTAAAACTTAGTATATAAATAACGCGAAATAATCAACATATTAATTAAAAAGAGGCTGCGTCATGACTGAGTGGTTAGTCCGCCTGGCTCTCATCTAAGCGGCCGGGTTCGATCTCAGGCGACCGCCAAGTGGGATTTGTAGTGGAGAACATGACACGGGGGATGTTTCCTCCCGATCCTCCAGTCTCCCTCACCAATTGCTCTATGATTCATCTCTTCATCATCCCAGGCGCTTAGGCCGCACAGTGGCTCAGTGGTTAGACCACTTGTCTCTCACGAAGACGGTCCGGGTTCAATTCCAGGCAACCGCAAAGTGAGATTTGTGGTGACAACATGGCGCTGGGGCGGGTTTTTTTTTTCGGGATCTCAGGTTTCCCCCACCATCTCATTCCACCGGTGCACCATCTTCATCTCATGTATCATCACTGTCATCGCCTGCGGTGCCGTATGTAGTAAAAGCGGGCGTTAAACACTACACTACACATTTTCCGGGCGCAGGGCCGACACCTCAGCCCCGGTATCTAAGATCAAATGCTTCGACTCCCTTGCTCTGAGGGAACCCGAGTGACTCCTAGCACCAGAATTGGTGAAAAAGGGAGAAAAAATAAAATGCAGTATTTATTCCATGTATTTTTTTGAAAATTGTTCTAATTTTTAACGTTAGGCTTAATCCTTTTGGGTTCTCATGTTAATGAAAATGTATTGCAAAACTACACAGTCTGTTATACGACACATGCCGCGCCATGGCTGAGTGGTTAGACCGCTTGGCTCTCACGAAGACGGCCAGGGTTCGATCCCACGCGACCGCAAAGTGAGATTAGTGGTGGATAACACGGCGCTATGGTGTTTTTCTGAGTCCTCCGGTTTTCCCAGTCAGAAAATGCGCCAGTTGCTCCAACATCTTTTCTATTATTCATCTCGTCCTCATATATTACCACTTCCTTCACCTTCAACAGGCACGCCCACCTCGGTAGCGTAAATGGTAGCATGTCTGCCTCACGTTCAAGAGGTCCCGAGTTCGAATCTCGGTCAGAGTGGGTTACCTGGATAAGGTTTTTTCAGGGGTTTTCCCTTATCCTGATGGACGAATGTCGGGAAACTGTAAGCTCCATGGACCCCGGACTCATTTGAGCATCATTTCTCCCATTTCATTCATCTTCCGATATGACAACGTTGGAGGACGTAAATTGAAGCAACAACAAAATTAACAGCCATTGGACTGATCACCTAACGCTTCCTCATACCCGACCTTAAAGGATATAGGAACAGGAATCTCCTTACACCACGTACAACTAGGGCAGTTAAAGAAGAAGATAACTTACCTGCCTCATGTCTATATTGAAATATGAACTCATAATTGCAATGTTACCTCCTCCCCTGACAGTAGTCTGTACTAAATCTACAAGCAATACTTTCCACACTGGCCATTAAATATTAATATGGGCTTTTCACAGGTTTGTGAATAAACCAATTCTTATGTCTCAGTTGAATTTGAAAATTGTAGAAGTTCAAAAAGTCATTTTATGTAAAATATTAGTGATATAGAACTTCTTAAATACTCATATACACTTAATAATTCTAAGAAAATAACTAAATAATAAAACTAAGGGCAAGAAAGTGATCAAATAATGAAGGCAAATAGAAATCAATAGAAAATCACATAAGATGGTAACACTGTTACACTGGACAGCTATACCTTGCATTAATATATGTTAAGTGACATTCTGTTTAGACTGAAAAATCTGAAATGTTATATTTGTATTTACATTCAGTATTCTCTATTTGTATTTATGACTGTACAAATTATTCTTATATATAGTTAATTTTCTCTCTGCTTCATTTTCATCGGGATAAATCTTTCCAGAACAGTTACATTACATATTTCACGACGTAAAGGGGCTAGCGGGGATGAAATGATCAAGAACTGAAATAACTTAAACTGAATTCAAAATTCCTCACTTTCCATAACATCATAAGAGACTGAATGTCAAAGGACTGCAAACGAAGGATAAACTAATGAATAAATAAAACCATTACTAAGGGTATTTCGAAATGGGTGATTACAATAAATATATTTTAAATAGATGGTCTTTAAAATGCATAAAGATTACGTGTAGTATGTTTTCGTATTCGCTTAGTGTTGGTATTAATAGAAGCTTATATAAAAATCCTTCTGAAGGAACAGGGCTTCACAGGATATTCCAAAATAAAAAAATCAAGATATAAATTTTATTTGACATGTAAAAGTTCATCCTTAACCTACAGTGCTTTAATCTAAATCGTTACAGCCATTTTCTGGGTAACCAAAAACTTCGGAAGCCTATTTTGAGAGAAGAATATTCGTGAAAGCTTTCGTGTAGTATCCTTGATATATTCCAAGTTTGGTACATAATTGATTCCTCATTTTGGAATTATACTGTTCACACACAATCACACATACCTAAACACACTTGTTTTGGGTTCAGTGGTCCTCAAATATGTGTTTCCGGTGAAAGATATTATCAGATTTTTAAGATGGAATGCAGTTCCTCCTCTACCTACTTTGTGCATGGCAGAGGAAGTAAAAATCTGTTATTTTGTTTACAAATTGTGTTTATAGAGGACAGGAATTTTGCATGTTACATTTGTTAATATCTTAAACAAAGGTTAAGTATTTTGAGCGGCGTTGTTTGTGTGTGCCCAAGGAGGCTCTGGAGAAGGTAAACAGCGATTGAAGCCAGACGGTACGATGAAGAACTCCAAGGAAGTGAAGACAGATGCTTCCCTACCGGCGTACTGCAACCCACCCAACCCCTGTCCCGTGGGATATTCTGCCGACGACGGATGTCTAGAGCAGTTCGAGAACACGGCCGGTTTCTCTCGAGAATACCAGGCTTCCCAGGATTGCATGTGTGACTCCGAACACATGTTCGACTGCCCCGCTTCTTCACCTCCTGGTGCCGGCTCTGGCGGTGGCGACTTCACGGACAATGAACTGGACCGCATCATGGAACATTTCCAGGTATTAAAGCTAAGAGCTTATCTGTCACACTAGCTGGAAACTCTCCGTCAGGTATAATAACCATTACTTGTGCATCAACAGCTCATCAGTTGCACCTAATCAGGTTAGAGACAATTTTGAGCAACTTTCAGAAATCTGTGGTACAAACCATATTATTATTGCCGGGACCTTTCCTTAAAGTTGTTGTCTAGGAAACCACTGAATTAATGAAGGCGAAAGAAAACAGCCACATATAAAACTAATAAGCTTGTATCAGAACTCACTTTTCTCTCTTGAGAAATTATGGAAACTCTTTTATAACATTATAGAGCACTGGATTTTCACATAGGATTAAAAATCAACCTTAGGTAATATCTAGCATGGAGAAAATGTAAACATACATCAGCAAATGTTTATGTATATGCATCTTATATCACCATATTTGTAGTGAAAGTCTTTTATTTATTTAAAAAATCATCATAAGATGTCTGAAATGATGATACTTTACCTTAGAAGTATTATTAAATCACATTTTTCTTTAATTGAAGTGGCTGAAATTACATATTTATTGCAAAAATTACTGTTATTAAGGTTTTACTTATTTCGTCAATTGTTCATAACAATTACTAAGGCTTATATAAAAGCAATAACTGTTCATTTCACAATTATATTATATAACTTAATTTTTAATTTTCTACAGGTTCAGGATCAACATAAGACTTTGGTGGCAAAGAAATATCATATGAAAAAGGTAAGAATATCTACGAATCAATAAAGACAAAACTAAGACCTTTATCTACTAAAGTAAAATTACTTTTAAACACATTCAACTATTTAATTATGGCAGTGTGTACATTTAGGCATGTCCATTATCCATTGAATTTTGGGAGTTTTGCTATTCTTACATGTTTTTGTGGTGTTTATATCCTTCATGTCACAGCAAATAGTAAATAGCTGATAGAAGGAAGATCAAATAACCATTTTTTTTTTTTTTTTTTTTTTTTTTTGGTACACCACTGCTCTGCAGTTCTTGTTGTTTCCCTTCCAGTTCTTTTTTGTAAATTTTTTCACTAATTCTCTATGCTCCTTGAACCACAGTTTATAACTTGTTAACTTGAAACATTAAAAAATGCTTTAGGAATTTGGTCTTATGAACTTTAAATTTACTCCTTAATATAATTATGTACTAAATCCACACTTAAAAGAATATACTTTCTTCCCAATTCTAAATGTTTTGCACAAAACATTAATTAATTTTTGTAGCTTTGTTGACAGATGCATAATAGTTTACTGCATTAAATAAAAATATTAGGATGAAAAGAAGTATTAATCGGTTTAAAGGTATTATTTAAAACAAAATTAGGATTAGTTATAATAATGTTTTCAGTTAAATTATTTTATTTGACTCACGTCGACAAAGTTGAAAAATTCATAACATGCACGAGGGCTGTTCAATAAAGAATGATCAAATTTTTTTTTTGACAATGTACCTTTACTCATCCTCATAATTTTGAGAGATCCTTCAAAATCGCCTCCACAGCCTTAACCACTGTTCCTAATGATGGATAATGCCTCCCACGAAGGCGTTTCTTCAAGTTAGGGAATAGAAAAAGGTCACATGGGGCTGAATCCGGACTACAGGGAGGGTGAGGGATGCACTTCACGTTCATTTTTGCAAGATATTCAGCAACAACATTGGCAGTATACGGCTACGCATTATCATGTTGCAGCATCCAACCTGCTTCACGGAAAAGTGGTCTTTAAAGCCTGATGTGGACTTGCAATGTTTTCAGAGAATCCCCGTAGTATTGTCCAGTTACTGATGTGTGTGCAGGTACAACATGCTGATAAACCATTCCATGAATATCAAAGAATGAGATGACCATAAGTTTCCCAGCAGAAGCAACCACTTTCGCTTTTTTGGGGTTAGTGATGAAGGAGATTTCCACACTGAGCTTTGCTGTTTGCTCTCAGCATGATGTAGCCAAGTTTCATCAGCAGTGATTACGTTTGAAAGAAATTCCGGATCTTCCTCTAACATCAAATTTAACAGCATGTTACGTCCATTGCAGCGGTAGGCGATACTGAACATATCTGAACTTGCCTGGTTCTCACAGGCGGGAACCAAGAGTACCAACAATGAAACTACTACGGCGTATTTGTTTCCCATTAAGCTAACAGAATATAATAAGGTTGAATTTTAGTGCACAAAATTATGACCGTAAAAATTATGATAATTATTTATTGAACAGCTCTCGTATGAAAAATGTATTTTATTTTACAGTAACAATAATTATGAAATTCCTTTGCAAGGGTTTTAAGTTTTTAGAACTTGAAATTAAAATTTACAAAACCATTTTTGGAGCTGAACCACAAAATTAAAAATTACAAAGTTCAATTTCTTAAAGTTTAATTACGTTTTCTCAAGTTTCAGAAAGTAAATGAGTGCGAAGGTGACGTATGATGAAATATTCAAATACACAATGTTTAATATATTATATATTTTAGAATGCTTTTGTATAAGGAGGATAAGAAACTTTGCTTAACTCGTAGATGAATACGTATTATAAATAAATATATTTGTTTTGCCTTATGCTTATGTCGCCTTTTGTCTAGCCGAATGGATGTACTCAATGTTGGTTATTTATGACTTGACAGTTTTAATTACGTGGTTCAGATAGTATGCAATGACGATGCAACCATATAAATAAAATTATATTTTATTTATTTAATTTATTAATTATATTTTATGTAAGACAAATTGAAAGATTATATAATTTGTATGTGAAAATGTCACCTAAGTGTTCTATGCTTATTAGCAAATAACCGAATGCATTTTATCTACTGCAGTAAAGTCCAAACTGTTCTAACTTCTTATGTACTGCAATTTTATTTTGCAGGATGGCAACCCTTTTCTGCAAGGGGAGAAATTACCAGTAGCTGCGAAGAAAGGGATAGACGTCGCATAAGTCAACTGTGATGCAAGGCATAGGTTAAGGTTTTATCCCAATTCAGAGAAAGCAAACCAAAAAATTGTCGCACAGTTCTACTGTCCCTTAGAATAAGTATTATAGTTCCGTTTTGGAACCTCTATTAAGGCAACAAAAGTAAAACAAATTAACATATCATAACATCTATTGCAGCCTTTATCAAGGTATGCAGCACAAATGTTAGGAAAATGCAAAATTTACGCTGATCGTAAAACAATAGGTTCAACTATACTTATATTTTGTAGATATAAACTGCGAAACTAAAAATTAAAAGACTGTGGCAACAAATCCAAAGCAAAAGTATAAAATAGGTAAAATAGGTTGTTTTTATTTATGTAATCTGTGGCTGCTTTAATTATATATGTTATAGATTCTTGTATAGTTATGATAAGTTTTATTAACTTCAGTAAAAGCATTCTGGGTATTATGTACAATTATGTATATGTGGAGGACCCTAGCAGTGTATTGAGCTTGCAGATGACCAGGTCTGTGAACCTTTTTAAATCCATATCTTCAGGTGAATTAGAGCTTTAAATGATTATAACTTAATAAAGGGTATTCATGATAAATGTGTGTTATTTCTCGTTTCCTTCTTAATATTTTTAGTTATGACAAGGACGATCAAAGCTGATCATTGAAATTACAGGTTAAATAATTTGAAACCACTTAGTGGCCAGATGTATCAAAAGGACGGCTTCTCTTACACCGTCACCCAAGAAGATTTCCACAACTTCCAAAGCGGTAGGCAGAATTGCACGGAGTGGATATAATTGGTTTTTGCTTTTGTCATTATCACTAGGGTAATTTAATCATCAACCCAGTTTTATTTTGTGGACCATTCGTTCTAAAGCGGCTGAGGATAGCTGCAGCTATTCGGGAGGCTATGTAAAGGAGCCAGCACGCTTTCCCTTCTGTCACTGCACATTTCACAATATTTTGAATTTCCTAAGGCCCAAACTTAAATTACTGCGACAAAAAAAAAACAAGTACGCCACACAATGGACAACGACAGACAACTGAGCGGACAAAACGTGCATACTGTGACTTTGTGTGACTTTGTGGGTTCGTGAAATGAAAAGTCCAATTGCACCACTCAAAAATGTTCTTTATTTCCACCGAGTTACAGTTGAACACTTGCCAATTACACAGAATTAGGTAATGCACACAAATACGATTCACCAGTTCGTCCGTTAAAGTTCCACTTGCACTCGCGATTACGTAAACTCCTCCGACTCACGCAGTCTTCTCGTCCGTTCACTAGCTCGTCAAGCACTGACTGACTAACTCAATTCACTCGCTGCAGCCCTTTTATAGGAATATCGCCGTCTTCTCGAAGTCTCTAGTTTCCGTGAATCCACCGGAAGGTTCCAGATGGCAGTGGAAGGGGGGAAAGAGGCGGCCAGCGACAAGTGACATTTCCCTAATCATCCCCTCAGTTAGTGACAGAGACTGATGGGAGGGCGTGGCTCGGCTGCCTCTGGTCCCTTCTCAGCTGTCGTTCGTCTGGCGTTCCGATAATTGGGTGACAATACTCTTAATGTTCTACGCAGTATCGCTCATTCATGGTGGGGCGGTGACGCTTCCATATTACTTCTGCTATATCGTTCCCTAATTCGGTCGGTGCTGGACTATGGCTGTATCTTCTTTGGCTCTGCTTCGACATCGGTCTTGCGCAAGTTGGATATCGCTCAGTACCGTGCTCTTTGATTTTGTCTGGGTACTATGCTTTCTAAACCGACGAATACACTTTTGGTTGAGGCCTCAGAACCACCATTGGAGATCCGTCGACACCTCTTAACCCAGCGCTTTCTACTGCGAGTTTTATCCCTGGACGCCCACCCAGTATTGCGGACGTTGCAGTATCTTGCTGCTAATTATCTCAACGCGGATTTTCCAGCTGTACGACGATTGCCCTTACTCTTACTGGGTTTTCGGGATCTACACCACGCCTTTCCCTTAATTTTGAAAAGTCCCTCTCTTCCGGGCTTTCAATATTCATATGACTTACACTTCTTGAATATTCCGGTGCATTATCTTCCTGATTACATCATTCGGAGGCCTGACGTGAACGTCACCCTCTCTCATTTCTTGCAGGTTACATGGCCAGATTTCACCACGAGCTATACCGACGGTACTAAATCTGCTGATGGAGTAAATTATGCATACGTCTGTCCTTCTACTAATGCCCTTGTTCGATACCGCCTACCTATAGAGGCTTCCAACTACACTGCGGAGGTTCTGGTCATTCGTGACGCTTTGCAATATGGGATTTCTCAGGGCTTCCCCAAACTGCTGGTCTTAACCGATGCGCAGAGTGTGCTGCAGAGATTCCCATCTCCTGTCTGGACGAGAGATATGCACTGTTATCTTTATGAGATACTGACTTTGGTGAACAACGCTACCATAGCCGGACATCAAATTCACTTCCTTTGGATCAGAGGACATGTCGGAATTCGATACAATGAAGCCGCCGATCGCCTGGCAAAAGAGGGACTCACCCAAGGCACCTTTCAAGGCAACCAACTGCCCTACACGGATTTCTTCCCGGTCCTTCAGCGTGACGCCTATTGTCGCTGGAATGACGCCTGGATTCGTTCGCAGTCCATCAAAGGCAAACACTATGCCGCCGTTCAGATCCACGACCCCTTGGTTCTCCAGCTTCAGGATTGCACGTCGACATCTCACCTCCATCATTAGAATGCGACTTGGACATGGATGTTACCCTGCGCATCTATACCGACTACGTCTCATCGATTCCCCTGTATGTCCTGATGACCCAGGCGAAACCGCTGACCTCAATCATCTCCTCAGTTGCTCTCGCTACCGAGGCCACCGTTCTTTCTTCCTCCGCCGCCTACTTCAACAGTCAGTTCCTTTTCCCGCTAGCGTCAACACCACATTACTTATGCCACAAACCTGTATACCAAGCTCATCTGCAGTTTCTTAAAGAAAGTGATCTACAGATCTAGTCTCCTCCCATCCTATTAATTTTCCTTACATTATTTTTCTTATGTTTCCCTTCGATGGCCGTATGGGATTTTATCGAAGGCCCCCCCAAAAAAGCGTGCATGCCAGCCTACCTTCATTCATACTTACCAATATTATGCCACCACCATTTCCTTTCACTGAAGCAAAACGCAGCTATTGGCCCTGAATTCTTGTTAATTGTTCGCTGGTGAAAGGTTACGATTATAGCACGTAAGTACTCCGGAAAGGATATTTATGGAACAATACTCCTTAGGTGTGAAGCCATTTCCCTACTTCCCCACCATTAGTGTGTACTGACCTGCTTTTGAAAACAAGCTGTGATGTTTTCACCAAGAGAAACCATCATCAGTGAACGAGAAAACATATAGGTTTTTGCTATAACCAACAACAAACTGTGCCTAGACAATTTTAACTTGTTTCATTTTAATATTGGAAGTCAGGTTGTATTGAAGCATAAATGTTCATGTGGAGATGATAAAATATCGGGAGAAGATAAAAGAAATCTTCAAAGTACTGAAAGCAAAAGATGATGATGCACATTCTTCTGTTATAAATTAACTACGTTAGTGAACAGGGCTATTGACTACAGAATATCATACTTTCGAACTTTTTACCATAGCAGTTTAACTCCCACAATTGAATTAGGATCACTGAAGTTGGAATAGAGGCTTTTAGAGAACGCCAATTTGAGAAAAAAATATTAAACAGTGACATTTATTTGACATGACCAAAATCGTGGGAAGTAAAAAATGTCAACGATTAAAACGGAGCCCCTGGATGTACAGGAAGAACCACAAAGAAACATTACGTCTGTACTGCATTTTCATTACACGTTACTGTACTACAGTTATGTTTAGAAAAACTTTTTATTACATGAAGGGAAAATTCCTTCTGTTTACTGCCAAATAAATCATAACAAAACTGAAAACTTCACTCAAAACTTCCTGATACAAGGTATTTGCTTTTTCTGATTCCTTAAAGACAATTGAGAACCGCCATTAAAGAAGAGTGAAGAAAAGTCCTTGGAGACAGCGAATGGTAATAATTATTTCTAACTATAATGAAAGGCAGGCCACTGCAAGATGTGCAAAGTCTTGATAAAATGTGGGTGAAATTAGGTGAGTTCATAAAAATATAATCTAAGCTCCATTTTACTCTGTTTTGGGTAGATAGCTGTTCATATTTTTATATTTCAATAATTTTCTCATCATTTTCATCTGAAACTGCAATATTTAGATCTAGAAACTTGGCACAACCACAAAATTATTTTTGTGCGAAGGACCGCCCTTTGTTTTCTGTAACCTTAATTCTTAATACTGGGTAAAAGGACCAAAATCCCCTTTTACCCACTCTCGAAATAGAAGAGAAATCGACAAATATTTATTTTTATCTGTTAATACTATCTCCATAGACAATCCAAATTCCTTAAGTACTGTACAACCTATTTGCATTGAATAGGGAAACATTTCAGTAGCAGAATAATAGTGGATTTAGATAAATGTGATAGTTTAAATTATAATACTATATGAATTTAATAATGTATAATCTTATAAACGTTCCAAATTTTTTAGATTACGATATTTAACATAATAATAGTACACATGACGTACATAAATTCCTATTTATTAATATGGGGAACCCGAACTTTGGAACGTAGCACATAACCCAAAACGAGGGAAAGAAAAGTAATTTTCTCAATGTAATCTTGAATCACACGAACTGATCAGATTAAGAGTTTATTATGAAACTGTTTTTCCTTCTTTTTACTGTGAGCTACTGCATTTTCAATAAAAGGGGACAATTCATATTTAGATATCCAGCAATACTTATTTATTTATGTAGCCGCTAAAACTATTATGAAAATGTTTGTTTTATTTCAGATAAACGTTTTCATAAACTACTTCGCAGTATATTCCATTATACTTAAAACTGAAATAGAGGAAACCTATCTAGACCCAATTGCTTGAAAGTAGATCCTTCTATTCTGATTTATTAACAGTTAACTTGAGTCACCACAGAGGTGGTAGGCAATGATGATACTTACAGCAATGAAATTATATTGGTGAAAGGAGATTTCAGGAAGGAAACGTTGCATATCTGTTTAAGGTACCTTTAGGTCATTTGCCAGTTGTGTGGAACGAAGAGAACTTGGAAGGGTCTAAATCATGGGGAACGCCCTTGGCTGATTTTGAATAGGGGAGCTGCGCAATTCGCGAGGTTCTGTGATATCAATTTGCATAAATGAGTAATAAAAAATAAATTGTAAGTGAAGGCGTTAGCAAAGATAATGGGTTCATTTAACAATTATACTCATTGAAATAGAAAATGTTCGATAAACATTTTACATTAGGTTGTTTATTTAGAGTTTATTTTATTTGCTGATTCTGAATAAGGTTCACAAAAATCTATACGTAAATTAATAGAAAATATGAACTAAAATTTAAAATATCTACAGTGAAATAAAATGTGATGGAATTTACAAGGAAGTACTAATTAGAACGAAAATAGAATTAAATGGAGAACTATTTGAGGAAGTCATTACATCTAATTACTCAAAAGTTAAACTGCATATAATAGACAGTATGATTTGTAACAAAATAAGCTAAAGTTCAATATATATGGGATCTATATTGTACTCTCTACATAATCCTGAGACATAAAACAAAAACAGAGACAATTTTAAAAATCTCTAGGTTTTCCACTTTTAACATATGAGAGTGAGAATTGAGCCTTAAATAGAACAAAAAATATGGAGTAATATTTTAAGCGGAGATGATATTTTAAGGGGAATGCTTGCATATATGAGTACTTTAAGACAAATTATACGAGTACCAGTGCAGATACGTACAAAATAACAACTAAAATTCTATAGCTTACGAGGAAAATTGAACTTTTTCAACAATAATTCTATGGACATATTTAATATATGAATCCCATTAATATGATTTATGTTCCACGAGAAAGAAAGTCAATAGGAAAGGTCAGATTTATATCGGAAGAGAGTATACACAAATATAATAATTTGTAACTTAAAACTTCACTTATCTTACACCAGGATCGCGATCTCATTTACATTTTTACACATCATCCGCTGGAAAACAAATCTGTCACCATCGTTACTAAACATTAGATGTTGATATGTTCTTGTTACTACTAAATATATAAATAAATAAAATAATATAAATATAATAAATATAAAATAAATATGATAATAATATAATATAAATACCCCTGAATAAAGATGAATTTAATAAAGAATATAAACATACTGTCTTATTGGTTTTAACAAAGACTTTTTAAATAAAAGTATTAAAAAATGTAAATATCAAAAAACTGTGAAGCTGATATTGCATACATGGACATATTAGGTAAACATGGCCATCTGTAATTCAACTTAAGTTAATAACCAAGCAGGCCATATAGATGATACAGCAAATGCTTAGGTTTATTGAAATCCAAAGTTGTGACGTAGGAGCAATCAGAATTAAGCATTGTGGTGGCTTAGCAACAAAAACAGAAAAAGGAACCAAAGATTTTATTCCTAAATTTTTTCTCCTGGCTTTAACTCTCGAAGAGGGTAGACGTGTTATCGGTAAAAGACTTCTTGTAACTACGAGAAGTTATTGGAGTTCATCGTTTATGAACGTTTAGTGAACGTTTAAAATATACATCGAAGACGCGACGCTACGATAAATAATTTAGGTAAAAAACTGTTGCATCATTTATAAATAAAAGGAGAAAATTGATATATGGTAAAGGGCTATATACATCAGTGGAAAAAGTCGCAAGTAAAGAAGAAAATAATGTTGAGAAATATAATTCCCAGTAAACTGAAACCCAGTAAACTTATTCCATAGTTGCCCAAAAGTGAAATCCCTTTTGTATCGATACCACGCCTGAGAAGTTTCACATCTCATCGCTCGCCGCAGCTGCCGGAGAGAGGATTTATAGAAATATTCGAGAACATCATCTTCACGGCTTTTAGACGAAAGGTTCATCGCTTCTACATCAAGGTAAGGTTTGGCTTCTACGTGAGTCGCCACATCGAGGGAGCACAAAACTTTTTCGCGTGTGGGGCGTAGACATCACGAAGGGGCGAATCCAACTTCAGATATGTCACCGCAATGACGGGAACCGCTCCAACTGTTAATGATATTTCCACCCTTAGAAAAATAAAAGACGATTATAATTTTTTAAACTTGCTTACCAACCTTGGGTTAATAAACATTTTCAAAATTTTTAAAGAGTTTGGTATACGTTTAGTTGCTCAAAATAAATATAGTATTAAAAAGTTATTGTATTTCTCCATAAAAAATAAAATTCCTAATAATAAAACATCTGGTAATTATCAGTTTAGTTGTTTCGATTGTAATAAAGCTTATATTGGAAAGACAAAACGAAATTTAGAAACCAGAACGAAAGAAAATATTCGTGACAATAAGTATAAAAAAACTGATACATCAGCGGTATCAGATCATTTTTTCTTATTTAACCATGAAATAAATTCAGAAATTAAATTACTAAAACAATTAAATGGTCCGATAAATTTAATGGTTTGGGAAAAAATACTTATTTTTAAAGACAAACATCGCGTAATGAATTTTGAAATACCAGCAGTCGATTCTGCTTTATTTTCAGATTTTGACAGTACTTACAAGAACATATCAACGTCTAATGTTTAGTACCTATGGCGACAACTTTGTTTTTCAGCTGAAGATGTGTATGAATATATATTAAATCGCGATCCTGGAGAATTTATAAGAATTATCGTCACTTCTTATAAGATAAGTGAAGTTTTAAGTTACAAATTATTAAATTTGTATATAATTATTATATTTGTAATAGCTTCATATTTTACGTATTCGGAAGACAGTCTTTGATATATATATACTTTAAGGTCTATCAAGATAAAACCTGAAGCTTTCCTGGCGACGAATATGTTCAAGAATAACCTGAGAAGTTTGGACTGGCACAGCATTGTTTTGTTAACGACCATAGAGCCAACTTTCAGGAGACAACCATCTCGGCAAAATGCATCATACTTGGAGCGCCCCGCCTTGGTAGCGTAGATGGTAGCATGTCTGCCTCACGTTGAAGAGGTTCCGAGTTCGAATCTCGGTCACGGTGAGTTACCTGGATAAGGTTTTTCTGGGGTTTTCCCTTATCCTGAAAGACGAATGTCGGGTAACTCTAAGCTCCATGGACCCCGGGATTATATAAACATCATTTCATCCATTCCATTCTTCGTCCGATATGACTAAACGTTGGAGGACGTAAATAAAAAAAAGCAATACCTGGAGTAGAGAGTTAAGGAGGCCTACTTCCTCCGAGAGGAGCACGCTTAATCGTGATGCTGCATTTCAGTTCAGCTTCTCTTGGAAACCGGCCTTAAAATGGAAATCCATCAACTTAAGGAGCACAGATCTATACAGCTTGACAGTCAAGTTAAGTAGACACTTTTCTTTGACCTAATTAATTTCTATACTCACGCCATCTCCTGACCTGTTATTTAATTTACTGAAAACAGTCTTTTGTTCAGTAATGCGAATTTTGATAATGTTTTGTCTTTGTTTATATTTGTGTTATATCCAGTAATATCCTGATGAAGGGAGAGATGTACGCTCCCGAAACGTCGACTTCTAATCATCTTTTCACCTGAGTTGCTACCCGAAAAGAACTTGAATTTAAGTACTATCAGTACTATCAGTAAGCTTACTATCAGTAAGCAAAAGCTCTTTCCATAACATCGTGAGAAACAAATGAATGTGAAAGGACTTCATAAATTGATTGCTGTTTAAAAATGCAGATCATAATAACGTAATGGCTCTTGTATTTAAGAGATTATGTGCTTTATATAAAAAGTGTGTACAGCTTAGGATTTCCCAGTTATATAATACCTAAATGGCAAACTTTCTTCAGCATTTAATGGATTTAAGGGATTTAAGTTTATTCTATTCAATTCAAAATAAACTTATTATTTGTTACGGAAACATCTTAAATAACATGTTGCATAAGTGTAAATCATTAGAAAAATTTTGGGGCAGATAAATCATTAGGGTCATTTTGTTAGATTTTGGCGCGGGGGACTTTATTAAAATTCTTCTTCAACCCCCATTTTTGCAAGATATTGAAGTTAAAGAATTTGTATTTATTTTACTTTTAATTTTTAAAACATTGTATATTAATAAATAATGCAATAACTTAGGTTTGTTAAATTATTCAAATTCGTGAATAAATTAATATAATTCTAGCACTCTTATAACATTTCTTGACTTTGTGAGTTCGTGAGTCCAGCTTACAAACACCAAAAATTTCTCTTTATTTCCGTAGAAGTAAATCTGACAGTCCAGAATTACGTCAGTTACACAATACAACTTGCAAGGTCATCGACCGCAAACAGAGTTCACACAGCTGTTCACGTGCACGCGTCCAATTACCGACTCACTCACTCTGGCAGGCGGCGGCTGTCTTTTTATAGATTACTCACTATTCGGAATGTTCCCAAACAATCCAGACGGCGCTAATCCTTGTTTCACGCAAGCTTGCCTCGCATCTCTTAACGGTCACGTGACCTCATCACATCTCACTGGCTGCTGTTGTGGTGCAGACTTGTGCGGTAAAAATTAGTGTGTTATTTAACATGGCGATACGTCTTTATACGTTGGATCAGAATTGTCAAATTTATATTTTCGTAACTTTTTTAATGAAATATATTACGCAACAGAGTTGATTTATCTGAAATGCATGTTAATTCTTAAACGAAGTAAAAAGGAGGTTCCTTTGCTCTCAAGCTCATGGCACGATAGCACGTGATTTAGCGGGAGTGATGACATATTTGTTTATATGAATTTTATCACTGACCTTGTTTTGAACTGGATTAGTCATATATCGCCATTCGACGGTTTGCTATGCCGAGTGCAAGAGTTGAATTATTTTATTGATCGTTTATTGCGCGTGTACTTATTATATGTATAATGGCGGAGTCTAGCGCCAGTTTTTCGGTTAAGCATCGCAAGGTAAAACCTTTACAAAGCGGCGAAAAAAGAATTGTGGTGCATATGTTTAATGCATTCACAGAGAAGAATCCGTCTTTGTCAGTGAGAGAAGTCGAACAGCTGTGCCCTGAACTTACTGCTGTGTTAGATGCGTAGGAACATCGCGACATGAAATTGAAACAACAGGAAAACTTACCATTGCAGGGGCGATATTGCTGTGCGCCGAAGACGTTATTTAAGGAAAATCAAGTAGCAAAATATACTACCTTGACGAGACTTGGGTGAATGAAGAACACACAAGTATGGCGTGACACGACTTTTAAGACTGAAAGACAAGCCTTGTTGCAAGGTATGTGTGCTGGTTTAAAAAATCCCAGTGGAAAAGGCCGAAGGCGTTTCATTATAAACTTGTTTCAGTTTCATTGCTCGTTCAGTGTCAACTTGCTCAGTTTCATTATAAATTTCATTATTTTTGCATGCCTTCATATTCTTATTTGTATGATTTTTTCTATCTCCCTGACAATTATTATGTCGTTTACTGCAGGTTTCAATGTGACGGGAAGGCACCGCCTATGGCCTAATTGCGCGAAAGCATTAGCCAATTAGGATGAGGGGGAAGTTAGTTGCACGCGCAGTGATACATGTCAGTGGGGCAAGGCTATATGATACATAAA